>JARFXV010001601.1:0-224918 GCA_031761425.1 Cosmopolites sordidus
ATTTCTAATAGGCGGACAACTCTCTTGAGCAGAGATCTGGAAAGACTACTAGTGTAAATCCCGAAGTTGTAGCCACTTTTTTGACCAAGATTCCCTTGATTATAAGCAACTATTCACCCAAAAATTTCTGCTAGGCAGACGAAACTGAGCTATTTTTTCATGCACTTCCCAATAAAATATTACATTTGAGACACAAAAATTGCAAAATGCGGCAAATGCAATTAGAGGCAAACTTTCGAAAGAAAGGCTTATTATACTATTTTGTGTGAACATAAATGGAGAAAAAAAATCCTCCATTAATAACAGAAGAACGGAAGAACCACAAAACAAAGGACTTTAAATCACATCAATCTGAACGATTTACCTGTTAGTTGGAGATGGAATAGAAAAGCAGGGGTGACTGGGGAACTAATGACAGAATGGTTGATAAAATTTGACCGTTGACACGCAAAGTTGAAACGTGAGAAACAAAAAATTTTATTATTTCTAGATTCTGCGTGTTCACACCCAAGAGAAAGAAAATTAAAAAAAAATATTGAATTGATTTTTGTACCTCCCAATTGCACGTGTCTTCCAACCTCTAACCAGGGCATTATTCAAAGTTTTAAAGCTTTGTATAGAACATTTATTGTTAAAAAAACTTTTATTAGCCATTAGTACTGCTGAATCAGCTCAAAAGCTCTCAAGAAAAATACATGTAAAAATACACAACATAAATTCATGGGACCGGATATTACAGAATACAGTTCAAAATTGCTTTTCCAAATCTGGAATTACTCATAGTAACTCTGAAAATCCAACACAAAACGCAAAAGATTCAGATGTTGAAGACGACCTCTCATTATCACTTTTGGCTCGAATATGGAAAACGAGTGATGATTTCAGGATCGGAACAGATGACAGTATAGGGGATTTGTCACTGTAGACAATGTAAATGTCAATAACAAGACAATTTAATATTGGACGAAAATGATGACTCGGAATGCCCGGAGGTTCCTAGGTAAAAAAACTGTGTCTGATTAATTAAATTCACTCTTATGCCTTATCTTTCTTGGACTCCCTTAAACGGACACTTTTGAGGGTCCAGTATGTGTCCTCCGAACAAAGGTCTTACGGTTTATATAAATTTTTCATAACAATTTTGTGACTTTTCATCTCCTGTTGATGTAATATGTTTAGCGAAACGCGCGTCGAGAACTGATTTGGTAGTTAGTAATAACTCTCTTCGAGTTTAAAAGTCGGTTTGAGAACATAGTACAATTTTAAAAATAAGTTCATCAAATCCGTTTCTGTAAACGAAATCAAAGTGGATATTTCTCGATCTGACCCAGAGATGGTGCAAATATGACCAAATGACTATGATATCAAGTATAATTTATCAGATGGTGTAGTGCGAAGTTTCAGACGCGTGCGTTTGGCTGCTTGTTTATGGCAATTGGGTTAACTAAACTAAGTTTTGACATTTTCTGAAAAATTGATACATTGTAAAAGTTTGAGTTGTTATAAAGTCCTCTATTTTAAGGGGTTTATGTAAACTTGATTCGATTGGAAATATCTCGATAGACCGTATCCACCACATCTTACTCAATGTTTAGGATATGAAAAGGCTTTCCTCTCGATGGGTTTGTGAACAGTCCAGTAAAAACGAATTCAAATTAACAAAATAATAGATAAAACATAGATTCATCATTACACACTAGAGATGAAACAGCAGCCAAACAATGGATGGGAGCATGTAAAAGAGCCGAAAAGGGTTCAATCTACAGTAAAAGCCATGGCTGTTGTTTTCTAAGATTCTCGTAGTGTGGTACTCACAAAAGAACTGACAAAAGGTAGGAACATCAGCGGGTAATATAACTTTACTACTTATCCAATTGAAAGGTGTTATACATTTTAAACTGGTCATAAAGAAAGTGTTGTTTCACCGCGATAAAATAAAATTTGCGAGATTTGGTTTCCAGCAATTATTTCCTCTTTCTAAAACTGAAGAAATGATTGTGCAAAAATTTACTTAATGTGATAAACTCAAAGTGAAACAACCCTTTACTTTGCAGACAAATCGCATTTCACTGAAGGTATTAAAAAATAGTGAAGGTGTTTTCTAAATGCATTGCTGACTATGAAGAAAAAATAAAAAAACCGAAAAATCTTATGCTTTCTTTGTCAAGCCGAGAACTTTTCGAGTGGCTCTCACAATGATGAAACTTCAAAATTAAAAAAAAATGGATCTGGCTCAAACAGCTTTTGTTTTATTTTATACTAGCTGACCCAACAGACGTTGTGCTGGTCGTTGTGGTCGTTTTGTGAATTTGTGTAAAGCTATTGGAAATATGTAAACAAAGTAAAAAATTTGTTTGTCGGTTTTTTTTGTTTGTCTTCTTGCACGATTATTCAAATTCACTGCCGCGCGATTGGTTTCTATTGATCGATGATGTCTCATTCGATGCATACAATGCATACGATCGATGATGTCTCATTCGTGTTTGTGATAATCGATTTCCTTCAATTTCATTTCGCTCTTCGCGTTGCTTTGCAGTTCGATTAGATCGAAAATTCATTTGGTTTGCAGCATTGCGATTTCTGCTACTTAAATTGATCCGTCTTATTGACGTCAATTGTTGATTGCCACACAATGTGCGATGCAAAGAATCACAATATAACTGAAAATGGACAATTGAATCACTTTATTGTTACTGTATAACCGTTTGTCAGTTCAAAACTCACCGTATTTCGTAGGTAAATCTGTAAAAAATTTTGATTTGTTGATAAAACGACGAAGCTAAATTAATTTCCTGAAATGATTGCGATAAACTTACAACAGAATCACAATTCAACAGAAAATAAACAACTCAATCAATTTTTGGTCACATCGGTCACAGTGTAACCGATTGGCTTGATTCACAATTTGACAGTCAGCTGTCAAACGACATTTGCACACGTAGCGAAATAAATTGGAATAAAAATAAAATATCTACATTTGTTGGACAGATTGCGAAACAACACAATAGTAAAAACAAATGTAATTTTATTTTAATTTAGGCTGGAATGGGTTTTTTCAAATTTTTCTCCAGATGTTCCAGATTTTTTTTCAGTTAAAAACATTCAATTGAGTTATTTTCATCGCGGAAGCATAATGAACAAAACAAAAAAAATAATCAACCAAATATATCTTTCCTATCGTCAATTATCCGACTTTCGTTTGTAATTGTTTTGAATTTTTAGAAGACCACAACGAACAAAACAAAAAAAAATTTACGCATATCCATCGTTCGAATTATGAGTTACCGTCTTGAGTTCATACAAAAATCCCATAGAAAAAAAAAAACACTTTCCGTTTTTCTCGAATTTTTCAATTTTCCGGGCAACTTTTCCAATTTTTCTTTCTCCGAAAACCTTATTCAGACTATTACGAACATTTAAAAAAAAAAGGGCTAAAACGGTCGAGTCGTTCTGAAGTGATGCGCTACCAACGAACGGCATGTAATTTTTATTTATATAGTTTTAAATGATGTAGTTGCTATTGATAAACCCTCTCCGTTCATCTCATGTGCTATTAAACTGGAAAGAGTAACATAAAAACAGTATGAAAATATTCATTCATAACCGTTAGTTAAGTTTATACTTCAATTTAGGAATTAGCATATTAAAAAATAAAAATGTGCCAAAAAAAAACTGGTCGGAATGGTTCGGTTTTCAGTTTTATGCCCAAGGCGATTCGCTTTCACCGGGACTGAGGCCTATCAGTCGAAATCGAAAGCATCAAAAACGGAAAAACAACGTCCCGGATCGAATTACCGCCTCAAACGGACAAATTACCGGTTGGTTTCGGTTTTGGCGCGGCCCCCCAGGGGCTCAAATCGATATAGTCCACTTTTGATTTGCATATTTATGAGTAGAGGAATCGACGTTCGACATGGCCAATCTCTGTTGTCAGGTAGACATCGGTGCAATACTGTCTGAATTGCGAATAAGAACGCTTGGAATACGTAATGGAGATTGATTTCGACCTCCATAAAATATTGTGGTGGAGAAAAAATGAAAAAACAAGTTCAATATTAGATTTTGTATGGGGTTCAATCGAAAAGTTTGTGGAAATAAATAAAATAAATAAATATTGTTTTTCGTTTTAAAAGCACAAAAAATGTGATACTTCGAAAGTGTTGTACTGGTAGTAGTGAGTAAAGAGTCTAAGTGAAGTGTTAGATGTTTTACTCGAAGCAAACAATACAGAATGCCAAATGATATTTTGGCGAAACATCGTTACCCTTCACAGAATACCCGTTCATACTGATGGCTGGAATATTTTAAGAACATTAGTTAGTTCGAAATGTTTCTCGAATGGAAGGATAATTTAAACGTTAAACTATTAATCCGGGAGTACATTCGATTCTGTATTGTGTTCCGTTTTGCAGACGTTTCAGCAAGGTCACACTTGGCATTCTCAATGCGAAAATGTTCAATCAGTCTATCTTCGGGCACGTATTGAGAATGCCAAGTATATAAATATATATATATATATATATATATATATATATATATATATATATATATATATATATATATATATATATATATATATATATATATCTATATATATATTTGTGTTAATTTTCCTGACCATAGAATATTATTATTTAATATTTTTTTATTCTTAGGTTTTAGGGCAAAAATTAAACAGAAATATTCTTTTTTTTACAATACCAGGTGCGGCTCCAAAATCCGGACAACATAATTTTTACTGTAAAAACGGAAAATATTTTGTTTTACTAAATTGTTTGTAAGGTCATAAAGAACATATTTACTTAATATATCCTCCCCCTGCTTGAATGACCACCAGTCTGAAGCGCTCGCAGGCTAGTTTCGCACACAAAGAAAGCAGGTTAGCCAGCGCCTATTTTCGGCGCCGAATACCGGTGTCAATTGTCCCCGCTGATACGTACATTACCATTATTGCATCATTTCATTAAAGAACGCTCGTTATCTACGAGTAAAAAAGCAGAATTCATGGAGACAAGATGTCCAGTACATCCTGCGATGACGAATTTGTGAAGATAAACATAAAAATATATACAAATAGCGGCCTTCGACCTTCATAAACTTAATTCTAAATAATAAAATATACTATAAACATAAAATATATCGAAATAATAAAAAACGAATTGCAAGAAAAATAATCAACATGTGAGTGTGGACGAATTTAAGCCGCCACATTAATAATAATTTTTCTATTGAAAATCCACGCCCGGCACTGAAAATAAGCGACCAAGAATTAAAAATTCATTCTAGTAAAATTGTCGGTGCCGGTTCACGTAAGTTCCAACACGCTTTGTTTATGTTCACGATCATTTAAAACCTAAGTAAATAATCGGCTTTTATAGGTGCCGACTACCAGTAAGCAGGAAACCTGCTTTCTTTGTGTGTGCACCCTCACGGTATGTATAGGCGAATGCCGCTTCAATAGCGGCTCTCTATGATGCGACGTTTGAATGTCTGGACTTATTGGTGACCCTTTCAACCACGCTCCAACATAAAAGTTCAAAGGATTTAAATCTGGGCTGTTGAAAGGCCACTATTCTTGGGACTAAAACATGTCGACATTGATCGACAACCAATTTTGAACCAATGACTTATGTGGGCGGGCGCAACATTCTGCTGGAAAGTATACGGCTTTCCAGATGACACAGTTTCAATCCACAGCTTTACTACATTTATCAGATCATGCAAACTTCTTTTGTGACATTTTCGCCTGTGTTAAAGAAATGCGGTGACATCACACCACCCTCACTGGACACAACACTTAGCACGAGAACATTCGCCGGAAATCTGAGGATGTGGGTGGGTGCGTGCGTGCGTGTGTGCGCGTGTGTGTGTGTGGGATGTGGGTGCGGGTGTGGGTGTGGGTGTGAGTGGATGTACGTGCGTGTGTGCTTGTGTGTGTATGTGTGGGGGGGGGTGTCTGTGTGTGTCTGTGTGTGTGTGCGCGCGTGCGTGCGTGTGTGTGCGCGCGTGTTTGTGTGTGTATGTGTGTGTGTGTGTGTGTGTGTGTGTGTATGTGTGTGTATGTGTGTGTGTATGTGTGTGTGCGTGTATGTGTGTGTATGTGTATGTGTGTGTGTGTGTGTGAGTGCGTGTGTGTGTGTGCGTGTGTGCGTGTGTGTGGGGGTGTGTGTGGGAGTGTGTGTGGGAGTGTGTGTGGGAGTGTGTGTGGGAGTTTGTATGTTTGTTTATATATGTGTATGTGTGTGAATGTGCGTGCGTGCGTGTGTGTGTGCGTACGTGTGTTTATGTGTGTGTGTTTGTGGTAGACAACAATACAAACAATCCTCCGAGCGCTAGAATCGAACCAACTACCGTGCCAACTGCGGTTTCGGCACAGCGGCGACAAGCCACCGCCTTACCATCACAGCCAATGCGACCGGTTTTTGTATATTACATTTGTAATTAAACGAATATTTACAGAATTAAAACTACAATCACCAAAATGCAAAGGACAAATGTAATATACAAAATAGAGTGCTTGGATTGCCTAAGCTCATATATCGGCCAAACTAAGCAATATGTAAAAAGCAGAGAAAAGGAATCCAAAAATAGCATTAGAAACTTCGAGCTGAATGTAACTGCCCTGTCAAAACATGTAATTGACAATGAACACAACAATAATATAAAAGTTCTAGATTCTAAAACGCAATATAAAAAAGGATTATAAAAGAAATGGTTTATATAAAGAAAATAAGTAATACGATTAATTTTAGAACTGATGGGGATAATTTGAATGGCATATATAATAATATAATTAAATAATGAATTTGTTATAATGTGTTGCTTTGTTATTTTTTTTGCATCTAATGGTGTTAAAGGTACAAAACTGAAAATGTAAAATTATATTAAAAATTTAAAGAAATTTATCAAAGCCTAGAAATGTTCAACTAGGAATTTTAATCAAATAATAACATATATTTAACTAGACATACTTAGTCAGTAGTCTGTAACTTGAAGTTAACATGGACCAGGTCTGTAAATTTAAAACCGGAATTTGTCGATAGATGGCCCTAGCTGTGAATGTAGTTACCGTCAAACAACAGTTTGTAATAGCATTGAACATGTCGAACTTTGTGCCTAAAAACTACGATTTGCCGACAACATTGATTTTCTGTTACCATTTGAAGAAAACTGCTGCAGAATCGCATCGAATGCTTGTCGAAGCTTACGGTGAGTATACTCTTCGTAAATCACAGTGCTTTGAGTGGTTTAAAAAATTCAAAAGTGGCGATTTTGACATGAGAAACAAAGAACGTAGAAGACCACCGAAAAAGTTTGAAGACGGCGAATTACAAGCATTATTGGATGAGGATGACGCTCAAACGCAACAACAACTCACGGATCAATTAAATGTGACATGAGAAGCCATCTCTATACGTTTGAAAGCCATAGGAAAGATACAAAAGATGGGAAAATGGGTTCCACATGAACTGAATGAAAGACAGCAGAGAAAACTCATTTCTCCATTAAATTGTGACTGGCGATGAAAAGTGGATATATTTTGAGAAGCCTAAGCGTAAAAGATCATGGTTGACTCCAGGCGAACCATAGACATCGACTGCAAGGCCAAATCGCCATGGACGGAAGAGCATGCTCTGTGTTTGGTGGGATTAGAAGGGGATCTGATCTGTTATGAGCTGCTAAAACCTGGCGAAATGTTAATACTTAACGCTACCAGCAACAACGCTACCAGCAACAACGCTACCTGGCGAACGCTAACAAAAAAAGGTAACGCAAAGTGATTTTCCTTCATGGAAATACATCATCACATAGCAGAGCTGGTCAAGGAAACGATTAAGGTGTTTAGTTGGGAAATATTTTCGCATGCGGCTTACTCACCAGACTTTGGCCAGGCTCTTTCCGATTAGTACTTATTTGTATAGATGGGGCACGCACTTGCTGAGCAGAGCTTTACTTCTTACAAAAGTATACGAAAATGGTTCGATGACTGATTTGCCTCAAAAGAGCAACAGTTTTTTTGGGGTGGCATCCACAAATTGTCAAACAGGTATGAAAATCTATAGCTAGCGATGGGTAATACTTTTTATTTTCATACAGTAAACGTGTATGTTCTATGCAAAAATCCCTTAAGTCTTGTGCTTTGTATAAGGTTAGTAATAAATTATGAATCTGTACTGGGTAGTAGGCAGATTGAGGCCTCGGAGTAACTCAACTAGATTCTCTTGATAATGGCTTCAAAGTGGAAGCCGAAACGTCGAGATTTTACAAATCTAAAATGCGATTCTACCCGAGATATATATGTATATATATATATATATATATATATATATATATATATATATATATATATATATATATATATATATATATATATATTATATATATTAGTATATAAATATATATATATATATATATATATATATATAATATAAGTATATATATATATATATATATATATATATATATATATATATATATATATATATATATATATATTTTAGTAATACGTATAGTAAGAAAAAAATGTAGATGATCTGAAGATGCTGTTTCTGAGATCTGTTTTCACCTCCTTACCTCCAGCCACCTGTAACTAAATATTTTAATCGGCAACCCCTATCTTATCATTTTAAAGCATAACATAACATTAACATATCATTTTAAAGGTCTTAAAAAACCTAATTGAACTGCGTTTACAAAACTGAAATCCTTTGATTCGTTCTCGTTAAAGAGGAAAAATAATAATATATTACTGATGGCTGTAAATAACATTTTACGTGCGAGTAATTTTTTTTTAACTAAAACACAAACATAAATTAATGAAATAAAAGTACTTTTAAAAACACGATTTAAAAATTTACTGTATTAAGTGCTTAAAATGTCCACCACTGTTAGCTAATCAATAGTATAATTTGTTCTCGAATTATTTTTGAACGTTTTGAAAGCTGTCTTTATTAATTAAACTGCATACTTGCGTAATTCAATTTCTTAGTTCTTGAGTATCCTGCTGTAGAGGTTTGTACGCAACTGTTTTTAAGCAACCCCAAACAAAGAAATCCAGTGGCGTCATATCTGGAGATCTCGCTGGCCATTCCACAGTGTTTCTTCTGCCTATCCATTTATCAAAAAACCTTTTCGTTTTCCAGTAAGTTTAAGTACACTTCACCGATTAAAATTTCTTCAATATAAATCGAACCTGTTATTTCATTCCCCAGAATTCCAGCTCAAACGTTAATATTTTGGAGAAATTGCGTATAGCCCTCTCGAAACTCATGAGAATTGTTATTATTCTAGTATCTACAGTTATATTTATTTACAAATCGTTTACAAAGTTATAATCATGTTCGCTGAGCTACTAAAGACTATTAAATTTGTAAGGAAACAACAGAAAAAACGCTTTTTTTTAATTTTGTGTATGGAACCAATAAAAATTTTTGTTAACTTAGCGACTTTTGGAATTGATATGGTTGGATCAATAGTGAAACGAAAAAAAATCAATCTGTGTGGGTTCATTAAGAACTGGCTGCTTATTCACTTTGTTGCATACGGACCTAGTCTCTTAAACACTTGGAACCAGTTTTATTATGTAATAATGTCTTATATTTTTGTCCATTCATTAAAAAGCTAGACTGTCTTCTAGCACCCTCCCAACTGACACAGCACTGCAACTGACACACATTTGAAAATCGGCACTTCTGATAAAAATGTTTTTAATTTTAGCTATAATGAGGAATAACGTGTGCATTAAAACAAAAATGAGCTACGAGTTAAAATAAAATAAAAATAAAAAAAGTCTTATTTGACTTTTTATAATAGGAAAAGAAAAATGGTGTGCGTAAAAAAAATTAAAACAAACATTGTAAACACAATTTAATTAGGATTTTTAAGACCTTTAAAATGATGTGCTATAAGATACGGGTTGCTATTTAAAATTTTTAGGTAGAGATGACTCGAGGTCAGGAGGTGAAACAAAATATAACGGACATTGATTTTGAACTCCCCCCTCCATATCTAAATTGCCATGTTTTTTGTCTAGAGCTAATTTTCATTGTTAAAAGAAATAATGATGGCTACTTTTGAAATGAAAGCACTGTATATGCTTAAAATGTTAATTCATCATAGCTTTTAGAATGGTGATTTAATAATTTTACTTTTTTTTTTCGCGGAAACTCTTAGGTTTTGGCCTTTATTGCATGGAACTTTTTAAATTTACGAAAGTTATATTCCTTTCACCCTGTATAATTTACAATGACGGTGAAGTCAACTAACACACTAATTACTGTCTCATTTGAACAGCTCTTTCTTTAATAAGTTGAAGTCAGGAAATTGAAAAATGTAAAACGTATATTTTAAACATTAAGGTCTACGTGTACTGCTTTATTTTGATAACAGTAATGAAAAATGAAACGAAAAGACCGGAACATTCATCCTAACGAAGAACACCCAGCACGAATCATTTTTTCCATTAACAGACCCACCCACGCGATTACCGGCTCACCTCGACAACCATTGGTCAGTTTTTCAACGACCTGCCGTGAATAATTGCGAAAATTTCTGATAATTCAGTCGGTCATTGTTAAATTTACATATGCACATCGATGTAACAATCAACCAAAAGGACTGTTATCCGTCTATTATGAACTGGTTCACCTGACTAACGAACTGGCCGGTTGGACGCCTGCCCCAGACGATAGGTGGAGCCTATGGGCCCGAAGGTATGACGATTGTCGTTACAACCAATCGTCTGACGTTGTACCTAATATTAGGTTGTATGCAGCCAGATCCTGCAACAATATCAAACTTGTATTTTGAAAATTAAATGAGAATACATGAGAGATCTTGATTGGTTTTAATTTTATTTGGCTGCTTTTTTAAAATCATTCTATAGAATTACTAAACTTATCGGGATTATTGTTGCTAAATGTTGTTAGTTGCATCTTTAAGTATTCAAGGTGTAAGGAAAAGTACTTTCATAATTTAATTAAGGATTCTTTACATTTTTTTTGAAGAAAAAATTTCTTTAAAACATCCGCGGAAAATAGGTCAGAATTTTTGAAAACAAGTCAGAAATTTTCTCAACAATTGGCAATGTAGCTAATTGTTATTTCGATTGTAGTATTTTTGTTGCATTGGCCTCTAAGGTTTAATTTGAAAATAAAATGTAAACATTTTATAGCTATTTATTCCATAAGTTTCAGTATAAATTTGGTTTGTTTTGTTAACAAAAAAAAATGAAGAACTTACACATTATTGTTGTTTAATGTCAAAGTTGAAATTATTAGCACTAATTTTTCACACTATAACTCATTTTAAACGATTCGCGTTATATTAAGAAACACATAATTAATTGTGTTACTAAATTAACTGATCAAAATGTCCACTATCCCATTTTTGATAAAAGAAGCTTGGTCGGTTGAAAAAAATTGAATTATATTGTTTTTGACAAATAAACAATATTTTTATATGTGTGAAAAATCAGCGGTTATGGGTGCTTGTACCCTTTGTACATCATGTTCACGATAGAGTAATTGTTCTTTTGTTTTGTTGTTCAATGTATAAACTTCAACTAGCCGCGCAACACCTCGAGTGCTTCTAGAAGATTCCTCTTTAACAAGATGTAAATTTATTCTTCGACTTCAGAACTTTGTTCTTTAAAATAACGTGACAAATTGTTTAACTAAGGCTTTTAACGAAACGTTTTCGAACTTGTCAATTTTTTAAGAAAAATGATTCCTGCTGTTACGTTAAAATTTCATTTTACTAAATTTTTTAAGCGGTCTCCAGAACTAATTCATAGAGTTTTCCACTTAGGAGTATCGAAACGGATCTGTTTATCTATCCATATGCTACTATGATCAAAAAGTGAGACGACTTTTTAAATAAAACACAAAATATTTATTTATTCATTCAAATTTATGTTGTTTCCTTCAAAGTACTCCCTTCTTACTGCAATACAGTTATTCCAACGTTTTTCCAATCCTCAAAACAGTTTTTATATCCAACTTCTGATTGGTATTTTCAGTGGTATTTTCAGCTTTGAATCATCTTTAGCACTATATTCGCTTGAATGTTGAGCTGTTTCTCGATCATTAACATATATCCATGTCTAATCACCAGTAATGATGCATTTCAGAATATCATCACCCAAAGATAGCTCCTTTTTGGTAACTTCAATATGAGGATGTTTTTCAGAAAAATTCAGTTTTCGAAACAAGATACATAAAACAATTTGTTCTTGAAAATGTATTTAATTGATCCAAATCATATTCCAGTAGTATATACAATGTCTCTAACACTTAATCGGTAATCATTCAGTACAAGATCCAATCAATTTGGTAAGATTTTCTTCATTAGTTAACGTGGGTGGTCTTCCTGAACGAGGTTCAACTTAAAGCATCCTAATACCACTTGTACATATTTTTCAAACATACCCCTATCGTCGATACTCTTTCTTAACATTTTTGATGCATCAGCACAAGAAATATCATCTTTTAAACAACAGTGAATGCAAATTCTTTGCTCTGTATTTTTTTCTAGATAGACATATATGCAACAAAGCATTGCAGGAGAGGACATAAGGGAGAAAGAAGAGAAGACATTCAGGTTGACTCAAAAATAAAGGTGATGGATATGTCTTCTGTTCTTATTCCCCCTTTCCACTCCTGCAATATTTCTTTGGGTCTGCTCATGGAGGAAAATAACAGCAGTTTACTGGACGCCATCTAGATCTAGATTTATTTTCTCAACTATTCATATTATTTTTTGTCTTATTTAGCTTTTCCTCATATCTTTTCTTTATTAAGGCTTGCCATGATGTTAGTGGATATCTATACGGTTTCACTCTCATATCATCGTGTGTTTTTTGCCATTACTCGGAGATTACAGCAGGATAACTGATATGTTATATTTTTTCTATACATCTCTGCTATTTTCTCTGTGATAACAGAAATATCATAATACATCGATGACATTTTGATAATGCTGAAAGTCTTAAACTTGATGTGTATTGGCAAAACTCGCCGAAGAGTCATTGGCATTTCTAAAGTCCAAGTGTAAAGAAAATTGATGAATAATCTTTCTGCAAATCGATGTTGCATTCAAAAACAATACTCAATGCAATTTCTTTCCTAAAAAGGCATGATGCTCGAACACTCCCCATATTCATCTGATTTGGCCCTGTGTGACTTCTAACGAATCCAAAACCTGACATAAAACCCTTTTGATATGATTTCGGACAGTAAACAGAGTTGAATATTGGTTTTGGAGGAAATTCCTTAAAATTTACGTTTCTGAAGTACTTAATTATTCATTGTTTTAAAAACTGTATAGCATTCTTATGCCTCGCAAATGCTGAGTAACGGTAGTGTGGGATACTCTTAATTCACAGTTAATAACTCTCCTAGTGCTTGCTGTAGAATCTGCAGCCACAGCTGAGCATAAAATGTTAACATCGGGAGACAGACGACATGGTATTCCCCTATCTACAAGACTCATGTCTCCCTCCCAGAATTTTTGATCCAGAAATGAGGGGTGCGGATTGTTACCTTCCCCCTCTTCATCGCAAATCTAATGAGTGGCGCCAGTTACTTGAAAGTATTTTTTAAAAATGCCCAAAAATTGTCTTAATTTCGCGATTTATTTCACTCCTTTTAACGTTTTTGTTAAAAATTGTCAACTGAATATTTTGTAGTGGAATTTCATTAATACAGAAAAAGAAATGTTTATTTGTCGGAGAAAAAGATTTAAAACGGATTAAACCTCTGTGGATTAAAGTAATAATCCTTTATTTATAAAAAAAAGCAAAAACGCAAATACATTTGATACACATCCTTTTTGGACAGATAACATCCTTACCACTATACTAGCTACTAATTGGTTTGCATTATTTGTGTAAATAAATATAATATAATCGTTAATCCGGAAAAAAATAGTGATAATAATTGACAAATTGTGTTGAAAATTAGGAAGACAAATTTCGTGTTACCACTGCGTTAACTTCAATACTTTCATTTCACGGGCTATTTCATGGCAAAAGGTTTTTCTTACTAGACCACCCAAGAAGGATCGTTGAGATATGAATAACGAACATCATAAAGATAAACTTATAATTTTAATGATCATATATTGCCATATTTCTGTTATGATAATGCGGTATGTCGACGAGATTCGGATCAAGCAAAGTCCAAAAGGTATGTTCGCATAGTAGTAACCTAATGGAAAGGTTTTTTTAAATATAAAATTTTAATCAAAGGTGTTTTAATAGATATACATATGAATTTGATACTTTTTTATAAAATTAAATATCTATAAAAAAAGTATCTCATCTTTTGGAAAAGGTGCGTGAATGAAAACTTAAGAACCTAAGACTGATGCATGAGATGACCTTTTTGGTCTCTAAACAACATAGTTTAATATATTTAACTGACGTAGAAGATACTTGATAGAAATTCATTTAAAAATAAACGAACTAAGATTTATATCTGAATTTCCACTACATTAATAGTTTATTAAAAAAAGTATATTAAACTTTATAGTAAGAAAAGTAATTACAATTAGTACCTAAACGATCGACCCAACAATACTCGACCACCGACCATCGACCCAACAATACCATAAATGATAATAGTAGGGAATTAATTTTTTTCAATGTCTAGAAGCGCAATATATAAGTTTAACACAGGGTAAACAATTCAAGTCTACGTGGACATTTTGTAAAATCCCGATTTTTTTTCAATAGAGTAAACAATTTAAGCCTACCTGGTTATTTTGCAATATCCCAATTTTTTTTTGTTTTAATAATTTCTAGGCTTAGAAAGCCTAGATTTAGTTTTTTTTAATTGCTTTCATTATATAACATAAGTAAAACATTTTCGTTGAAAGTGTGATTTTCTAACATTAAGTGGTGATTTATTGAGCATTCATTCATTCACTGAGCCTAGTGGAAAAAGATCTTTCTGTTTGTCGAACATAGACTTTTGAACACGAACCGCACTGAATTAAATAAACTCCGGCTTTATAAAGTTTTTTCATTTGACTTTTACTGATTTTAATAAGGCCTTCTAATACTGTTTGCTTTGGAAGCAACATCTATATTATTTGTTTTCGATAAATTTTGGACCGGTTTCTGGCGTTAAGCCGTCATCAGATAGACTCAAGCTAAACGCCTGGAGAGCGGATGAAGTTAACGACTAAAGCCATGACCATATAAATAGGCCATGTCGAATAGCGGCTTGCTGGCACTTTGGATGGCGGATGGAGGAACGACAAAGCACCGACGTGGAGCGGAGGTGTTTTTTTAATATCATTCCCCACAAGCCCACCTCTTACATATATATATATATATATATATATATATATATATATATATATATATATATATATATATATATATATATATAAAACATAAAACATATATATAACATATTTAATTTCAGATAAAGATATAAAATTGTATATTCAAAGTATGCACTAGCTGCACATTTTTCATGGAAAGTATGTGAGACATCGATGAAAACAAGTGGTAGTCGGAAGGGGCCAAGTACAAAATGCACAGCATTGTCTTCATTGCCATTCTATTTGGTCTTGCGGTCGATGCTAATGGTTGTCGTGGGTCAACCTATGATTTTTTACATTTTGAGTTCTCATAATATATCAATTTTTTGTCTCCAGTCACAATCCGATGCAAAAAAACTATTTCTTTTATGTCGAGGAACCAAAACTTCGGACACCGTTTTTGGCTTTTTCATCTGACTGTCGTTCAGCTGATGTGGTACCCATTTTCCGGCCTTTTGGATCTTCGGATCTTTCTCATAACATGCAGACGATCACAAATGATTCGGCGACCAACATTAAATCTCTCAGCCATTTGTTGTTGAGTTTGTATATCGTCTTCTTCCAACAATGCTTGCAATTCGGCATCTTCAATTTTTTTCGGTTGACTTGTGCGTTCTTTGTCTTTCAAGCCGAAATCACTTTTGAATCGTCTAAACTAATGCCCATAAGCATCTTGTGTTGGGACATGTCAGCGTAAGTGTCCACAAATATACGACGGCTTTCACTTGCTTATATATATATATATATATATATATATATATATATATATATATATATATATATATATATATATATATATTCGCCCGATTTGCATCCTGGGATTACTATTTATTCAAGTATTTGCAGCAGTTTCCGAAAGCAGAAAAATTTCAACATGTAAAAAAGTAAAAAATAAAGTTGGGTTATATGTTTTCTCTTCTTCATTCGCCATTAGATTCGAAATTGAGAATATAAGTAAAAAAATTATAACCGATGTACTTAATGTGTTGTTTACTTTGTTCTCATTCTGATTCCAGCAGGTTTTCAATTTAACCATATGACAAATAGTCACGCTTTAAACTTCTATTCAGTTCCACCGAGTATCAATCGAGTATCTCACGAATTTCTAGCTGATTCTTCGGGGTGGTCGTTCGAAAAAAAAACTCTAAGAACCGTGAAACAACAACCATTCTGTTTGTTTTCCACTTAATAAATTAAATTGCCCGATTATGTCCAGCATTTTTTGTCTCTCGCCTCGTTGATTAGGGTATTTCTTCAAATAATACTGATGAACAATCCATGCGTGATGAATACTACCTATGGCATAGGACAATTTCCAAGTTAATTTCCTCCAACAGTCATTTGCATACGACGCACAACAGGAAAAGACATCCTCTGACAAATAAAAAAGAACAAATTGTCAAACAAAAATGCTTTGTAATAAGTTTTAATTTATTCGGGGTTTTGGTAATTTGTTTTTCGAATAGAAAATATCAAGCGTTTCGACAATGACTAATAAGTATTTCTGACCGGTAATTAGTCTTGAGGAACAGGTGCCCCTGAACGAAGAACGACACGACTCTTCTTTTGTGTTCAGTTTCAACTTTCGAATTGTGACGAAAAAATCTGTAGAAGTAAAAAGTTTTACGCTACCTTTCATAATGTTATACATCATTTACATTAGCCGTCATAAAAGAAGGTGTGAAAATAAAATAATAAAATAACGAAACTGTCAGGTAACGCCAGATCTGGTAAGTTGGCAAGCAGACCAACATCTAAAACTTCTTCAGTACGCGTTTGAACTCCTTTGAGTTAGTTGGTGGTCTGTAGCTATTCTTCCCGTGAACCAGATTTTTCTAGTGCGTTTTGAAATTGAATGACAACGGTTTCGACTAAACGGTCCGCTATAAAACCCTGTTTTATAGCGGACCGTGTTTGAGATTTGAGCATAGTGCGATGGAAACTTTTGCCAAATTTGAACAGGCATCTGGAAAAATATATTTTCTAAGGCCCAGGTTGTAGCGTTTTATAAAATAACGACCGCTATTGGTAGTGATGGCTTGTGTGTGTCTTGCTTCGTAGGGCTAGTCTAGCCAGTCAAAAACATCGAGTCGTGTGGATCTGTCCTGCTGGACAAAAAGACGGTCAGCATTTGTTAGAGAGTTTCAGAAACCGGGCATTTTAGATACCGGACATTTTAGACTCCAGACATTTCAGACTCTGGGCATGTCAGTTACCGAACATTTCACTTACCGGATATTTAAGTAACATCACCAGAAATAAAGCCAGATACCATTATTTTCATTACCTTTATTGTTACAACAATCACTATTATTACCATCATAAAGTTTTCCACCCATTCATAATTTCTATCTTTACTATATTTAAGATTATTTACTAGAAAAAACCCTTACTATTAACCTAATACCTGCGTTTGATTAGTGTTAAATATATTTTCTTTTGTATGTTCGTTGAAATAATCATATACCTAGTTGTTTGGTTATTTAAGTACGCTAATTATAAATAGTACGCTAAATTATTTTTATATTATTTTTTTGATTGTCTCTGAATTTGTGTTTATTTAATTATTAAACTGATATAGTGTTAAATTGAGTTGTTTGGATTAGATAAAACCATCTTCTCAGTTTAGGGTTTTTTTTAATTTCATAGAACTGGATGGCATCCTTTAGCAGTGCCGTTTTGATTTACTCATGGCGGTGAACGGTTGTCGTTGCGGTAACCAAAAAAAGTTACATACATTTTTAACCATCCTTTCATGATTTCAAAAATTAAGCATACTATTTATAATTAGCCTTTATAAATAACTAACTAACTAACTTAACTAATAAACATGCAGTTAGGTATATATTATTTCAACGAACACACAAAAGATGAAATATTTAACACTATACAAACATGCGTAGAAGAGAAATAGTAAGGGTTCTTATCCGGCTTTCTAAGATAGAAATTAAAAATGGGTGGCAAACTATGATGACCATAATAGTGATTGTTGCAATAATAAAGGTAATAAAAATACTGATATCAATGGTGTGGATTGATTATACAAATTCGGTCGACTCCGTACCACACTCATGGCTCCGCTATGTCCTTTAATTGTATAGAATTCATCCAACTCTAGTAATTTTTTTTCCGCTTGCTTGCATGAATAAATGAAAAACTCGCCAATATGTAAAGAATCATGACACCACGTACACTACTGGACAGATACAAATACGCAGGGAAATATTTCAGAGGGATAGTTTAAGTGCTCTATGATTTTGTATGGCTTTAATACCGTTAATTAGAATGTTGAGAGACTGTAACATAGGCTATGTGATAAAGAGACATCCAAACATTCAGGTACCAGATCAATTCTATATGGATGATGTAAAATTATATGCATCAAACTCCAATAATCTTCAAACTGAAATAGAACTTATCAAAAGTTTTAGCGATACTATCTACATGGAGTTTGGTCTTGATAAGTGTGCAGTCGCGTATGTCTCTAAGGGGCAGATATTAGAACACACAGAAACCATGCAATTAAATGGAGATATTGTAATTCGTAGTCTCAATTCGCAGTTGTTAGGAATATCTCATATAACAGCTTGGGAAATGGTTATACAACTGGTCATAACTTGAGTTGGTGTAATGAAGTTGTCTGATACCCCCCCTGGAAGTATTTAATCGGAAAATTGGAACTAAATTAACAAAAAATCGTATGCATCACCCAAGAAGTTCCATCGACCGGCTATATTTCTCTCGACACATAGGGGAAAGAGACTTACAGAGTGTGGAAGTAATGTACCGTCTGCAGAAGGCAACAGAAGGCTAAGATCATATTTTCTCAGTAAAGAGAATAATCTTCATAAAGCTGCCTGTACACTGTATAGTAATTATAGTTACCTCCATCTAGCACAAACAACTAACGAGGCGAGTCATATTTGTACGCCCCTGGGGAGTTCCCCAGGAGCGTATTAAAAAGATAGGAGCTCCATGTTCGCTTTGGAGCTCTCCTCGATTCTGAATAGATTATTAAGAAATTATCTACAGAATGACTCCGAATATCGGGACTTTATGGAGTGACAGAAGCTTTCCCATGTGCTATCCAAGATCACCTGATCTTGGTGCTATCCAAGATCAGGTGATCTTGATCTTGGATCAGGGCATTTAGTACCAGGAACATTAGTACCAGGGCATATAAAAAACATATATTAGGACAAAATATTGATTCAAAATGTCGTTTATGTAAACAAGATTTAGAATCAATACAGCATATCAGCGGTGGATGTTCTGCGCTGACTCAAACAGACTATATACAGAGGCATAACAACATCGCTAAGGTGATAAATCAAGCATTATTGAAAAAATATGATCTGTTGAACGTGGGGATATCTTATTATAAGTGAAAACTAGAACAGATGTATAGAAGTAAAACTGCAAAGATTTTGTGCGATACAGCAATGATTACTGATCGGGCGGTGGAGGGCTAATCGGCCCGATATTGCCATAATCGACACAAAGGCACTCAAAGCACTTATTATCGATGCGGCGGTACCGTTGAACCAGAATTTGACCAAGACCATTGCCAAAAAAAAACGAAAATATCAACCGTTAGCTGTAGAACTAGCAGGCATGTACCAACTCAGAGATGTCGAATTATACCAGTAGTAATATCTACAAATGGATTGGTAACAAACGATTGGAAAATCGCCAAAGATACGCTTGAATTATATAATAGACATATGGCAGTCATACAGAATGTTACTGTAATGGGTACAGCAAATAAAGTTAGAAAATGTTTAAGCTTGAATTGATCCTCGGACGAATCCGCTTGTTTAGTGCTAACATTGTAGTCTTGGATTGTAAACCCCGACTACCGTGGAGATTAATAAAACATATGAGATGATCATAATAACGATCATAATAACGATATCTTCTCAGAAAGCCGAGACTCATTTTTACCGCGAGATTCTTGAAAGACATCGAAATAGGATTATTCATGTGAGACCGAACATCAAAAACACCATCGTGCTGCTTCACGATAATGCTGGCTCCAATACAGCGATTTGAATTAACGAGTTTTTGGCAAGTAAAAACATCATTGCCTCTTCGCAGCCCTTTTATACACCAGACTTGTGTCTTTGTGCCTTTCTCGTTTCCCAAGATTGAAAATTCAACTCAAACAACAAAGAACTCTCAAAGAATTGTAGGGAGTTCAAGCGCTGCTATGAAGACTAGACCGTCTCCAGCACTATGTGGTTTCACAAAGCAACTTCCTTGAAAAAGATAATATAGAATTATAAGTTTAATTGAATACAAAAATTATAAAAAATCAATCTCATTATCTCAGTACTTTATGTACATACCTTGTAAAGGGTGTTACAGTAAGAACGCAAGATGTGTATTTTAAGTAAAATATGGTTTCCTGTAGCAAAGTATTAAAATATTGAAGAATATCTTTCAATTGAGGGACAAAGAAATGGGTTATCATGTCACAATTAATGTTCGCCATTAACCGTGAATGCCATTATCTACCTCGTTTTCAAAGAAACATGGTCCAAAGATTCCTCCAGATCACAATACACACCAGAGAGTGACACGTTGGGGATGCATTTGTTATTTATCATTCGTGGATTTTCTTAGTCTCAAATGCGCCAATTGTACCTATTAACCACACCATCGAAAGTAAAATGGGCATCGTTGCTGAAGATAATTTTGTCAACAAAATTGGTATTCACTTATTGTTGTCCAATGATCCAATTGGTGAACTGTCTTCGTTGTGCGTGGTCTGTTGACAAAAGTTTTTGAGTCCTTTGTAGCTTGTAAACATGGAGATGCAAATCTTTAGTGAGAATACGGTGAAGAGTGGCTGTGGAAATGTCCAATTCTAGTTCACAATGACGACCCTGGACTCTCGCCCACATTATCACGAACTGCTGTGATATTTTGTTCTGAACGACACCTACGAGCTCATGTCGTATATTTCGTAGCAGCCAAACTTTCACCATTTTGATAATATTTATCAATAAAGACTAGTTGCTGTATCGAGTAGTGCTCCAAGTTTATTAACTCCTATCAGTCTCCTATAGACCTGTTACAATTATTGACCTAACGAATCATAACAGCTAAAATTGAGCTCAATTTAAATCTTGAGCTCTTATCTTAACACCCTTTATAAAGAATTTCTGCCTCTTAATTAACAGTCCGAGTCCTTTTCGCAAATCAGTAAACCTTATGGGAAAAATACTATACTTCAAAATAGGACTTTCCGCATACAACATACATTTTTCGTTGTCTCATTTATAAAAGAACACAGGCATTTTAATAAATAAAAATTATATTTTATTATATCAGGTTAGTAACAGTTATTTTTTAAATTTCACACAAGTCTGTATAGCATGTTTTATCGAACAACAATGTAATACATCTAGGTTTGGAAATTTGAAAACTGTTTTAAATAAATCAATTATCTAAATACTTACGTACGGTACTGAACTTGATTATTGTTCCGCAAACTTTCAAGGTTAATGCTCTAATTCTTTGGATTTAAAATCATGTTCTTGTCTTGTTTGTTTTTGTCAAATATTAAAATCATTTTCAAGTTCGAGAATTAACGAAATAAAAAAAAACAAACAGGCAAGCGTTCGAAATCGGTAACAATTGTTAACCTTAACCATTATGAATTTTGTAAATTCATTGACCTCTCTTCAAAAAAGAACAGACTGCATTATGATAAATCCATAGAAACTAAAATTTAATAAAAATACCAACACAGTTTGTTAACAAAAAGATGTCCCATCATAATCTTTATTTGTGTTTCAATGAAAATTATTGAGAAAACAATAAGAGTGAGAAATAATTTTGTAGTGTATTTAAAGGAAAAATATTTTTAGAAGTATTAGGTGACTATTGTTTTAAATGACTCCTTGACAACTGACAGAAGTTTCACATAATTTCACTTGTTAAATCAAAATACTAACAGTGTATTTTGTAATTGTTAAAAATTTTGTCGGCGATTTTTTCTTAAATAGAAAAATGTATCGAGCAAAGAATTTGAATAACCCTGTCTAAAAACCGCATAAAAAATCTTATGCTGGTACAATAAAAATGTTAAGAAAGTGTTACGGAGATAAAGCTATGACAAAAATTTTTTACAAATGTTACTTCAGTGATGGTAGAGAAGCAGTTAAAGATGAACCTCGTTCAGTAAGACCTTCCATATCAATAATTGAAGAAAACATTAATAAAATCATAGATCTGGTACTAAATAGTCACCTATTAAGTTTTTTTTAATCTCCCATATATTTACAATCTACCTAAGGGTAATAAGCAACTGTTACAATATTTAGGGCAAGGCAGTTACCAAGCATCAGAGTTTAGGGCGCATACATTAAATGCCTAACATATATAGGAACTTCGATTCATTATAACCAGAATAGTGGAAAAATCTCAATTTTATCTTAAATTCTATATCTTATCTCTAAAGGATCACAGCGTTTCAGTATCTGTGTCTTTTGGCTATTATCCAGGAGGCTGACGGCAAATGAGTTGGGGTGCACTTCAAGTAGCGATAGATATTTCGCACTCGCGCACTTGGCTTCTTCTTACACAGGCTTTATTTTTAGATCGTGGTGTAAAGGATCGTGGTGTTTTGGACTGGAACCTTTGTAGTATTTCTATATTGGATACACTTGCAGTACCCCACAGTTGTATGTAATAATTCCATACGGTTTTGAGATCATCTTATAGATGGTTAACCTATTAAACAACGATAGTTGGGATTTTCTACCAATTAACCAGCAGAGTTTGGATAATTTTAAGCCTAGTTACATCCTCCTCGTAAAAATATGTTGTTTCCAATTTAGTCTTCGGCCAAGTCCCATTCCAAGATATTTTACACAGTCTGCCTGAAGGAGTTAATGTCCATTAAATGCTACACTCAGGCATGATTCCTTCTTTAAGCTGAAAGTGACTTAATGAGATTTTCCTTCGTTAATTTTTAGGCGACACTTTTTTACCCATTCTTCTATTTTATCAAGAGCTTCCTGAAGCTTCTCAGATGCATATCTTGGTATCTTACTTATTGCCATAGCCATGGTATCATCTACAAAAATATCTATAGATGTGTTTGGTGTAGTTGGTAAGTCAGCAGTGAAGATTTGAAAAAGGGACCCTTTTGATTTGAATGGGACCCAAGAGGTACTCCTAATTTTATCGGATATATTTTAGTTATTTCTCCTTTATATTTGACAGCGAAGTATCTGTTGGTTTAAGTTTGTATAGCAAGTCTGGGTGCCATACTCTATCGAAGACTTGTGTAACATCCAAGAATGCAGCCGTGCAGTACTTTTTATCTTCAAAAGCGTTATTAATATTTTTCACTAACCAGTGCACCTGTTCGATTCTTGCGTGTCTTTTGCCAAATCCGAACTGGTGTTCAGGAACGATTAAGTAAGAGATATATTGTATATACACATTGTATATACACAGATTTCAGGACGATCGTAAACTTCGGAAGGCTAAACCGGTGCTAAAACCGAAAGCTACGCCGGCCAAAAAACAAAAATCGCGATAAGTTTGTGGAAAAAGTGCGTAAAATGATAGCCTACGATGCGAATTCGACTGAGAGAGATAACAAAGGAATTGAATGCGACCAAATACAAGATTCACGACATTTTGAAAAGGATTTAAACAAACGGAAAATTTGTACTCGATTTGTTCCTCACGCCTTTAATAATGACAAAGAAATTGCTCTCGTTGAACATTGCAAGGGCCTTATTAAAACAGCCAGACATAATTGCACATTCCGCCATATTTATCGGATTTGGCTCCCAGTGACTTTTTTTATTTCCAAACTTAAAAAATGGCTCAGCAGACAACGGTTCACATCGAACATTAAGTACATTGAGGAGGACATTCCGAAATCTTACTTTTTAGAAGGTTTAAAAAAGTTGGAGAAACGCTTGGAAAAGTGTATAGAGCTAAAAGGGGATTGTGTTACATCTAATATTTTTACGGATGTTAGATAATGTTTCTAAATCATTCCGGATGTCGATCCATTGATTCTGTGAAGAGTCACGACGTTTCGCCAAAATCTCATTTGGCATTTTCAAGTGATGTCCGCTTCGACTGAAGAGTCCAACTCGAAGAGTACAGTCGAAGTGGACAACACTTAAAAATGCCAAATGAGATTTTGGCGAAACGTCGTGGCTCTTCACAGAATCAACGAATCGACACCCGGAATGATTTAGAAACAATTAAAACAAACAAACCCAGATTCATTACCACCGAATGAAGATGAAATAATTAAGCAAATCAAACGACTTAAAAATAACAAGGCTTCTGGTGAAGATGGAATCACTGCTGAACTTTTAAAATACGCTGGTTCAGGTACAATCATGGAAATAACCAAAATTATATAAGAAGTTTGGCGATTCCGGACGATTGGAAAGATGCTCTAATCCATCCACTACATAAGAAAGGAAACAAAATTCTATCTCCATGTCTACTAGACAGAGCACAGGGGCAGTTAGAACGTAAAATTGGTGAATATCAAGCAGGTTTTCGACCGGGTAGGTCCTGCCCGGGACAGATCCTGAATCTAAAGTTGATCCTAAGACATCAAAAACTGTACAATAAAAATCTCGTTTGTACATTTGTAGATTTCAAAAAAGCATATGATCCTATTGACCGCGAATCTTTATTCCAAATTTTGAAAGAACAAAGACTAGATCTGAAAAAGCTGGCAATTATTAAAGCAACACTAACACAAGGTCAAAAGTTAAATTCATGGATGACATCTTAGAGCATTTTGAAGTTAAAACTGGAGTGAGACAAGGGGATGGACTCTCGCCACTCTTATTTAACTGTGTTCTAAAAAAAGTAATACAGGAGTGGCGTGTAAAAAAAATGACTTTGATTTCTTAGTTTTCTCGAAGTCGGTATGTTGTGCTATTTATTTGTTTGGGGCCTAAGATTTTTCTCATAATTTTTCCTTCTTTTTTTTTAATCACCTCGATGTCTTTCATTCTATTCAAAATGAGCCTTTCTGTGCCATATAGACATTCTGGCTTAATAACTGTGTTATAATGTCTCAGTTTTGTGCTTTTACATATGCATTTTTTGTTGCAAATATTTTGTGTACGTCTCAATGCAGTTTCCATTTTTTGACATCTACCCTTATTGGCCGCTTTTTCCAACCCATTTTCCATGATTATTTCAGCCAAATATTTAAATTGAGAGACTCGTCTGATGTTACCATATTTTGTTTTTAGAAATTGTGTTAGTCTGTTGCTGTGTCTTTTCATAGGAAATTTGATGTCCTACCTTTTCTGCTGTTCCTTTTAGGATTTCAATCTGCTTTTGTGCCGTTAATATATCTTAAGCTAAAATTGGTAGATCATCAGCAAACGCCAGACAATCTATTTTGATGTTGGTTCTCCCCAGTTTAATGGACTGGTCAATATTCGATCGACAAACAGTTACAAAATTTCAAAACAGACCTGAAGTTTTGATATTCTCGAGCACTGCGTTGTAAAACACAAAGTATTTGTTTACTGCTGACACTGGGTAGGACTAGTTTTTTGTATTCTTATACGATATCTCTTTTGAGTGCGACGTTCGATTTTGCCAGTGTGTTTAATTTTTGGATACTTTCTGTGATTAAAATGACACACGTTTATGAGAAACACAATGAACTAGTGGGCATAACATTAACTTACGGGTAATACCAACAAAATTCAGCCGCAGCATGTCGTTTATATGCGAAGGTTTCATTTAAGAGATCATCCGGCCGAGTGGATGTTTATAAATTTAGTTACAAAACTTCGCGACACGGGGTGCTTAAAGAAACAACAAGGAGGTCATGCTGGAAGATCTCCTCCATGCGAAATGGTAGAGATTGAGGAAGAAATTTTAGAAACTGTTGAAAACGAGCTAACAACGAGCACTAGGTCTATAGTAGGTCAAATTGAAGTTGGTCATAGTAAAGTGTGGAAGACTATACGACAAGAACGCTGTTATACCTATTATTATCAATGGGTACAAGCGTTACTACCCGAAGATTATCCTAGAAGAGTTTAATTTTGTCAGTGGCTTTTACATCAGTACAGCAGAAATGAAAATTTTACCAAATTTATTTGTGAGAAGAACCCATTTTCAGCACAGATTTTAACAGCAAAACTGTTAACAACCCCTGTCGTAACGAAACCCGGCAAAGTTGCAAAAAGTGTAAACAGGGCTAGGCTTAATAAAATAACACGTAAAAAGATAAAATTAATTTTATAATCTGGTTTAGTAGTTTCGAAATATTTTAGTTTAGTTCGCATTCTTTTCTTAAACAGTGCAGTTCTATAATTTCGATCGTATTTTTATTATTCCAAATGTGCTAACAATGTGACTTTCTTGGCAAGATAATGATCATTGTGCCTCCGGTAGTGCTAATTTTAAAAGAAAACAATTATCGTCCGATGCTGAGCAAATTGTTGAAAATGTGTATTTCTTTATTGAATAGGGGGCTTAATGTAAATACAGCCGCAGCAGAAACATCTTCATTAACGAAAACGTCGTTGTCTACACTTAAAGATATTGTAACGAAGCCAATTAAAGCCAAAAAAGTTCGTAGTGCTTCTGGTAAAAGTAAATGTGTTGACGAAAGCGACAAAGACTTAATTCGAAGCAAAATGTATACTATCTGTGAAGAGCAAACTGTGCCTGCATTGCATTCATTGCAACAACGACTAAGGAAAGATGAACCAACATTCTTTGCAGCAGAAGTAGCCTCCGGAGATAATTATCTCTAATGGGTTTTGCATATCGGACCATTAATAAAAGACAAATATTAATGGAATCACAACGATTACGAGGATGGCGGTTTGACTACTTAAACTCTAAAAAAATACAGATTAAAAAATCGTCCCATTATCTACCTTGAAGAAACATGGTACGATACACATGAGACGCCAGCAAAAGGATGGGCCAAACCAAAGCACCAGCAAACAAGGGAAAAATAATTACAATTTTACATGTTGGTTCCGAGGATGGATGGGTTCCAAATTGTTTACGGTTGTCCTCCAAAAATATTAAACATTCATCTTTGGACTACCATGACGACACCACAGGAGAACTTTTTGATGATTGGTTTATAAATAACCTTTTGCACAATGTGCCTAAGGAAAGCGTAATTGAAATGGGCAATGCTTGTTATCATAACCGCCAATAAAATAAAATTCCCAATGCAAATAACACTAAATTGAAAATTCAGAACTATATGTTAAAAACGATATATACTTCGAAAATATATATAAAAATGTGATCGAGAAATATTAAAGACATTTAATGTTAAAAGGGAATATGGATGTGATACCATTGCCACCGATATAGGACATACGATTTTACGCCTTTCCCCGTATTACGGTATTTTTAATCCAATTGGGCATATGTGGCATCAGATAAAATCCAATGTTAGAACAGAAAACATTTATCCGACTCTAAGTGCAAGTGCTGCAACATTAATTAGGAGGTTGTAGATAGTATTCCCAAAGAAAGTTGCATTAATTCGATTAACCATGTTATTAAAATAGATGATTCCTATGTATCATTTACTAATAATATAGAACCACTTATTATTAATGTAGATCAAAGTGACAGTGAGTGAAACCGAATTAAATGTATAATTAAATTTAAGATATAATTTTTATTGTACTAATAGATAAATTTATTTATTTATTTTTATTGAACTAATAAATTCAAAATACACAAACCAATAAAACATATTTTAGTCATACATAATAATAATAATTTAACAATATTTTATTTTTTCCAAAATTTTCAGAAGTTAAACCACTCCGACTATAGCGCCTTTGAAGAAATTAGGAATATTTTTATTGATATTTATTGGGGCAATTAACATTTTGCCGAAAGGCAACGAAATATCTTGAACCGGACTATACGTCTAGCAAGATTTTGTACTAACCGAACAAATGGTGACAATTTTGAACAATTTTTGTAACACCTAACATTTTTGTTTTTGCTATTCTGGAACTTTTATATAAGTGATATTTGCTAAATTGGTTTCTCTTTGTGAGTTCTACAACGCAGTGGTCGAGAATATCAAATAGTCAGGTCTGTTTTCAAATTTTGTAACTGTTAATAACTTCTTTATTTTACAATTTTTATATAAATGAATTTTGGCAAAATTACTTATTTTTACGAGTTCTACAACCTGTGAAAATAAATGACTCAACTTTGAAAACACCTTGTATGTATAATATATATATATATATATATATATATATATATATATATATATATATATATATATATATATATATATATATATATATATATGCGCCGATTCAATATGCAGCTAGTGCAAAAAACCCTGGAAGAAAACAAAGGAATTAACAAAGCTAAACAGAAGCTGAGAAACAAAAGAACGCAAATATATGCTTTAAAGCGTGAGGATGGCACAGTGTGCAGGACGCGTACCCAACTGTTAGAGATTGTCAGAAGGTTTTATTCCCAGTTATATGAAGATCAGAGCCAGTCAGGGACAACAATACCCACGGAAGAACAATATATAATGCCAGATATCCTAGTGGAGGAAGTAACAAATGCTATAGAATTGATGAAGAATGGCAAGGCTCCAGGAAAGGATAGTGTAACTGTCGAAATGCTAAAAGCCGGTGGTCGGACGTTACATAAAACACTGGCAAAATTATACTCAAAATGCCTCAAAGAACAAAAAGTACCGGACTTATGGAAAAATGCAGAAGTGATCCTTTTACATAAAAAAGGAGCACAGGAAGATTTAAAGAACTACCGTCCAATAAGCCTCCTATGAGTGATGTACAAAGTTTTCACTAAGATAATTTCTAAAAGAATATTAAAAAAACTGAATGACGCACAACCAAGAGAATAAGCAGGATTCAGAAGTGGATTCAGTACAATGGATCACATCCAGGTTGTACAGCAGGTCATAGAAAGGCACAACGAATACACCATGCCACTGTGCTTGGCTTTTATCGACTACGAAAAAGCATTTGATTCCATCTCAAAGCATGCGATAATGGATGCACTGCTTAGTCAAGGTGTAGAGAGAGCCTATGTAAACCTATTAGAATCGATATATGATGGAGCTACAGCCACAATTCACCTTGATGATATTGAAGTGGGAATTAATATAGAACGAGGTGTACGGCAGGGTGACGCAATATCACCTATTCTTTTCTCGGCTGGCCTTGAAGAAGTATTCCGTAAACTGGATTGGGAACAGGATGGTGTAAAGATCAATGGTGCAAACTTAAACCATCTTAGATTTGCAGATGATATTATTCTCATTTCACAAGACCCAGAGGAGCTGCAAAGACGCATACAAGAACTGCAAAGGGCTGGCGAACCATTTGGCTTGAAAATAAACCTGAAAAAGAGTCAGATTATGTTCAATAACTTCGCTCAGGACAGAAGAATTTCAGTTCTAGAAAAGTATTTAGAGATGGTGGACAGCTTTATATATCTTGGGCAGAGGATTTCCATGGAGGGGAATACCGCCCGGGAGGTGGAACGGCGTGTTAAATGTGGCTGGCAGGCATTTGGTAGGCTCAACATAGTCTTTAAGAGCAGACTCCCACTTTGCCTGAAAAGAAAAGTATTCGATCAGTGCGTTCTACCCGTTATGACATACGGAAGTGAAACCTGGACACTCACATCGCAATCAATTCAAAAACAGAAGGGAATGGAAAGATGTATGCTTGGCATTACAAGACGAGACAGAAAGTCCTGCGCATGGATCAGGGAACAAACAAAAGTCTGTGACATCATTGGAAGAGTAAAACAGTTGAAATGGAGATGGGCAGGCCATATAGCGAGGCGATGGGACGACAGATGGACCAGGGCAATCCTGGAGTGGATACCGCTTGATCGCAAACGTCCGCGAAGAAGACCGAAAGCACGATGGATTGATGACATCGTTAAGTATATTGGACCCGAGTGGCAGAGGAAAGCCCAGGACCGTGAAGGTTGGAAGCATGCTGAAGAGGCCTTCATCCTGCAGTGGATCGATGCGGGCTGATGATGATGATGATGATGATGATGATGATATATATATATATATATATATATATATATATATATATATATATATATATATATATATATATATATATAATTTTTTTTTTTAATAGATGACATCGAACCATGGAATCAAATGGTCATTATTAGGAAAGTTTAATTGTTAAAAAATGTGAATTTTAAAACATAATATAACGACACTCGTAAAGTTTCATATATTTCGTTTATGTTGCAGAAACTTTCCAACCTACCCTCATACATGACAAAATCAATTTGAACATACGCCATATTTGCAGAACCGATATCACGTAATCTTCTAACGGATACCAAATCCCATAAAACACGATAATTGTACGTGTCGATAAACAATTAAAACAATCTCGGACCGTGTTCTGGCCGTTTAAGAGCGTCTAACCTAAAAGATATCGACGATTACGACCAAGATATCGTTTCCATCGCAATCCTACCGTGTAATAACGCCTTTTAAAACTTTAATATACATAAAAAAAATGCTTTGTTTTCTGATTATGGATACCGCCATTGTTGTTTCGTTAAAATCATTTTGTTCTTTTGATATAGTTGCTGATTTCATAACGATATGGCTTATTTAAAATTACGTTTTGTTTTAGCCAACATTCAGAAGAGATTACGAAGAGAGAAAAGGACAAGACGACGGTTACAGGAACAGATAGATTTGGAGATGAAACGAAGGGTGCAATTAGAAGAGGCGCTAAGATCGGCAGGAGCAGCAGATCAAATTAATGTCATTAATGGTAAAAGTTTAGATAATGGATTTGTTAATATATAATGGAGAATGTTAATGTGATCAAAGATTAATGTTGGCTAATGGTTATCCTAAAAGTACTTTCAGTTCTTACAAATAGATAAATTTAGTATAATTTTTATGTATGCTTTATATGAGAGAAAGGCTCAATCGAAATCCAAAAAAGAGGCCGGGCTGCATTCTGTCTCCTTTATTGCTTATTCATTATTTTATTAGATTGTTAAAAAAGTTATTGCGGTTTTTATTATTATAATTTTAAATGCTGTATTTTCAGATAAATTTGTGTTAAGCTGCTTTGACTTTATATATAGTTTTAAGCGCGTTTTTGGTTTATCTAACTGTGGTATTAATTCTATTCTAAAATAATTTTGGACTATGTTTTCAAAGCGTTAAATGCAATATGGGCAAAAAACAGATTCGCACAATTTTCTTGTTCCAGTTCAAACTAGGTCGAAAAGCTGCCGAAACAGCTTGTGCAGAACAACAGTGCAGGAGATTGGAAAGTAAAAAATCTCGATAAATGAGTGCCGCACAAGCTAAATGAAAATCAAAAAAATTATCGTTTTGAAGTGTCGTATGTTCTTCTTTTACGCAATACAAGCGAGCCGTTTCTCGAAGGGATGAAAAGTGGATTTTTTATTGATAACTGGCAACGATCGGCTCAGTCGTTGGATCCCGACAAAGCTCCAACACTTCCCAAAATCGAAAACGCATTAAAATAATGTCATGGTGACTGTTTAGTAGTCTACGGACGGTCTTATTCACCATAGCTTTCTGAACCCATTTCAACGAAGAAGTATTGCCAGTAAAGCGTTGAAATGCACCAAAAACAAGAATTGGTCTGTCCAACAAGACGGCTCGACATGTAATGCGGCCAAAGCAACAATCGATTTATTGATTATTGGGTCAATTGGGTTAGGAAATTATTTCAAGGAACGGACCTGTTAATTGGCCCCAAGATCATGTGATTTAATGCCTTTAGATTATTTTCTTTGGGGTTATGCCAATAAACCAGCAACCGATAAACCGATACCGATAAACCAACAACAACATAACTCAGACCCCTTAAAAAGTGGTCGAAAATTGAAGAAGTAGCCGCGTTGAAATTGTTTTCAAACATTAAAGCCTCATTAAATGTTATTTCACGTAAAATTAACAATAAACGTAAATGAAACAATTTTGGAGGGAACGGAATATGTGGTAGTCCAAGGGTGCGATGTCAGGTAAAACATCCCAGTTGAAGCTTAAAAATGTTTGCCGGGTCTTATTAAAATGTATCTTATAAAATGTATTTCCATGATGAAAAACGATGCCTTTTCTGCTTGCTAATTCTGGCCGTTTTTCTTTTTCAATTGCTGTCAGTAGCTTGTTCAATTGTGAACAGTAGATGTCGGTATTGATGGTTTGGTTGCATAAAAGAAACTCAAAGTGTATGGGTCCCTTTCAATCCCTCCAAATTCAAACCATAATTTTCTTCGGATGAAAGCCGTGTTTTGATGGACTCAACCACTAATTCTAGTAACTTCCATTTTTTCATTGGACGTTGTTGTACACAATCCACTTTTCATCACCAGTTACCATTCGCTTCATAAATGGAGCCTTGAGCTTTTTTCAGCAAAATATCGCACGAAAAGATCCGGTCCAACAGATTTCGATAAGTTCGTGAGGAATCCACTCATCGTATCGGCAAACAAACCAATTTTTTTCAGATTATTAAAAACGGCCGATTTGCCAATATTTAACTTATCTGCTATCTTACGGATCTTCGATTATTATGAACGTTGTTTCTTCGGCATCAGTACGTGAAGAACGGCCAGGGCGATGCGGCCTTCCATGTTAAAATATCACCCCCTGAACCGACTAAACCACTTTTACACCACAGTTTCGTCAACAAAACCTCTTGTACATCCCTTGTACATCGTTCTTGATCTTTTTGAAATAAAAAAAAACATAATGTGGCGTAAATGCAGGTTATCGACCCACATTTTCAATTTGAATTAACTTGACTAACCAAAACTAATCTGAATGTAAACATAGTAACTACCACAGTAATAAATAATATCTAAATAAACATTACTAATCCAACATAGTTTTTTGTTTACAAGCGTTAAAAGGGTAGCTAAGCAACTATTAAGCATTCTGCAAGGTGAATGCTCTTATTAAGAACGCTTAAAAAGAAAATTTCGAGATTAGTCTATAAATGGTTCCATCCTGTATCTGAAACATGGGCATTAACATTGTCATCAATACAGTACTTAGTACAAAGAATAATATGATCAGGTATGCTGGAAATTCCAATGCCAGAGAGAAAGTTATATGCGTGTGTCAGAGAAATATGTGATATCAGAAAAAAAAAATTAAAATGGAAACAGATGGGCCACATAACATGATCAATCAAGGGATAATGGGCAAAGGCAGTAACAAAAGATATCACATTATTCATATTAACTATATTGGAATCATCTTGAAGAAATCTTTACCTACCGCATTTTTCAATATCCAATGGCCTTTCCTTGCCTTTTATCTATACATATAGAAGGCAAGGATATCTTTCATACATACTTCCACCAGCCATCAGCCGCCACAATCACGCCGAGACAAGTACCTCCCAGGACTGGTTTCTGGCCTCACAGCCGTCGTAAGCTGGGCTCGAGTCTAACATCGGAACTACGAGATACATTCTTCCCACAACCTTGGATGTAGGTATAAGGTATGTTCAAGTTCGCCTAGTTCTGACTGCTGCGAACATTCACCTTAGGATGGCGTGAGTTGCATTGAGATTGCGACCCGCCATTAATATGACCAGTTGACTTGGTCTTGCTCTGTTCGTTTCTATTCAGCTGTCTGTTTGCGTTAGACTCGAGCCCAGCTGACGACGGCTGTGAGGCCAAAAACCGGTCCTGGGAGGTCCTTGTCTCGGCGTGATGGTGGCGGCTAATTTGAATTGAACAGAGGTACGTGGAAGTACGGATGAAAGATGTCTGTTTTTCAAATGTCTCTCTCCATGGCCCCACTACGCTAATCATTTATATAAAAGTTGCAGAATAACAAAAACAAAAATGTTACATGTTACAAAAATCTTGCTCGGCCTACCCATGAGTCACTACATGCGTCAAAAATAAAATCCCGGTGTCTACGAATAACATCACAAGCGTTTTAGATGCTCTGTTGTAGTTCTTCCACAGTATATACTTCTCCATCGTGATAAACTAACTTTTTTAAATAGCCCCACAGAAAAAATCGCAAGGCTTTAAATCTGTCCATTGCGATTCAACCACATATTCTGTCTAACATTTAAAAAAACATCTTGTAATAATTGTTGCAGATTGTTTCGAAGAAAGGCTAAATAATTTTCATCTGTCAGTCGACCTGGAAGAAAGAAAGGCCCAATAAGCATGATATTTACTAAGCCACCCCAAACATTGACTGAAAATCTGTGCTGGGTTATTTCCACAATATGCGGATTTTCTACTGCCCAAACATGGTTATTGAAATTATTTACTCCATTTCTTGAAAATGTGACCTCGTCGGTAGCCAAAATAAATTTGGTAAAATTTTCATTTCTGTTGTACTGATGTAAAAGCCACTGACAAAGTTCAACTCTTCTAGGATAATCTTCGGGTTGTAATGCTTGTACTCGTTGATAATAATTGGGACAAAAGCGTTCTTGTCGTATAGTTGTCCACATTTTACTTTGACCAACTTCAACTTGACCTGCTATAGACCTAGTGCTCGTTGTTGGCTCCTTGTTGGCACTTATTCGACAATTCCTAACATTTCTTCCTCAAACTCTACCATTTCGCGTAGAGGAGGTCTTCTAGCATGACCTCCTCGTTATGCCTTTAAGTACACTTTGTTGTACAAGTGTAAGTCTTGTAACTAAATTTACAAACACCAGAGGAACCGGATAATTTTTTAAAGAAAAGTTGTTGACAGTCCCCGTAACTTAATATTATGTCCACTAGTTCATTGTTTTCATAAACGTGTGACATTTTAATCGCAGAAAATACCCAAAAATTAAACACGCACTATTAAAGAATTATTACCACTGGTCAAACCGAACATCGCACTCAAAAGAAATATCGCCCAAGAATACAAAAAAACTAGTCATACCCAGTATCAGCAGAAAACAAATACTTTATGTATTTACAACGCAGTGGTCGAGAGTATCAAAAAGTCAGGTTTGTTTTCAAATTTTGTACCTGTTTATAACTTCTTTATTTTGCAACTGTATATATATATATATATATATATATATATATATATATATATATATATATATATATATATATATATATATAGAAGAATTACTACCACAATAATGGTAATTACTTAATAGACCAAATAAATATTTACATAAACTATTTGCGCTTCTCTTTTAAAAAAATCTCTAGGAAGTTTCTGGACAGCCCAATAGATATGTCTCATTAAATAAATTAGATGTACGGGAATTTTGTATAACTTATCATCTAAATATATTTTTAACATTGTTAAATTACAGAAGTAGTTTTTAAACTTTGGTATCCTTGAAGGGTATATTTTCAGACGTGATATTATCAATATCAGCCCTTAAAGTTTCTGTCAGGTGCAGACTCCTCACTATAAACTTAAATGTACCAATTTTCGCTCACCCTCTCCCTAAGGGGACGTTCTTAAGATATCAAAGCCCCAAGGCCTAATCTTCAATCTTGATATTATTAGGGCAGTAGGTAATATCAGTCTTGATAGGGGATGAGATAGGTTTGAGACAGTATCAGATCCGCATTAACGGATTTTAAATGTATGCTGTGTTTAACATATAAAAATAATCGATATCTGTTACAGACAAGATCGCTCAACTTCAACAACCTATACAGCAGCAGCCTCAGGTGCCACCTCCACAACCGCCAACACCGCACACTCCTCAAACACCCTCAATGATTCCCCCACCTACCCCTGAAAGATTACCGGATAGAATCAAGCAGGAGATTGAGGAGATTCCTCAGCAATATGTGACAGCGAGGGAGATGGCCAGAGAACAGCCGCCACCTCCACTTTTGGAAAATAAAGGGTGGGGGTATTCTGGACTAGACTTGATGAATAGTGGGGCAGCGTTTTGGCAAAATTACTCCGGTAAGTTTTTGTTGAATACTTGTAGGAGTGTATCCTAGAAAATTGTTAGCTGTAACAATATTAAATAAAGGGTTTTTGTAAGGGGTTGTCCAATGAGAGTGACAGAACTTTAAAATGAGCCACAATAATAACTACAGGAGATAATTCGGTAATTTTTATTTTATTTTCAAGAATAAATAATGGCAATGCATGTTCAAATGTTCCCATCAGTTTCGTCAGCTGCAATGCATTCTGGAGACCAAATTTACTCCACCTATATCGAATGGTATATTTTCAATTGTGGCTGGATTTCGATTAAGGTCAAGAATTGTTCGGGGTTTATTTCTGAACCGGAGATTTAACATAACCCCACAAAAAATAATCCAAGGGCGTGAGATCGCTTGATCTTGGTGGCCAGTTGACATTACCATTTTGCGATATAATGAGTCCTGGAAAGTTTTCTTGCAAGAAATTGATTTTTGGCAAGATGTGTGACAAGTTTTGTTGAAAGAAAACATTGTTTATATGCAGATTTATCAGTTCAGGCAAAGAATATTCTGTTAGCATATTTCTATGGCCTTAACCATGAACAGTTATATGGTCTTCATCCTCGTCTTCAAAAAAATAAGGTTCTATTACTCTTTCAGCCCAAAAGCCGCACCAAACAGTAACTTTCTGAGGATAAAGAGGTAAATTCTGAGGATTTTGATCGGCCCAAATCCTACAGGTAGGTTTGTTTACAAACCCATTAAACCAGGAGTGCGCTTTGTCGGAGAAGATATTTTTTCCCAAAAGGTGGAGGTCGCTTTTCAACTGCGTTAGAGCCCAATTCGTGTATCGTGTATCGTTCCATGGTGTATTGACACAATGTACTGAACATAGCAGTTCTCGAGTGAGATTTACATTTCAAGTAGCGTTGCCGCTATAATGTTTCAAAGCTGTGACATTCTTATTAAGACTGTGTGAGACTGTGAAAATACTCAGAACTCTTTCGGAGTTTAATCCATGCTATGAACAAAGAGATTGTTTTTTAATCCAATTCTATGTGAAAAATGTTTTCAACACTATCTCTGGTGCATGTTATGGTGTATCTCTATGTGCAATATTATTTTTCTAATTTAAAATTCTAACACCAGTTTTTAATGATTTAATATAAAGAGTCAGCTACGTCTGTGCTATACAGTTGTAAACAAATGTAAATGTCAGTAGTGAAGAGGAGGGTCAATTGAGGTAAGAGCGTCTGCTTTGCCGAATCCGCGCTGGAGCGGTAACTGGTTCGATTCCAGCGCTCGGATGGTTATTTTTCTTTCTTCTGTCCGTTTATCTTTCCTAAATGTTTGTGATTGTTTCTAGGCAAGAGTGTAAAATCCGACTACGAATTACCCCTCAGTCACGCCAGTTAAAGGCTGGGTAAGGCCGGATGCCTTCTGAGAAGTGTTCTACGTTGGTCACTCGCCAGTCGGTAGGTTTCCTGATAGAGTTATGGGTAGGCACATAACCAAGGGTTTATAGCCCGAGGGCGGTGCTGGCCTTGGTTTGTCGGAAGCTGATGACAATGGTTCGGAACCCACGTTAAGCTGTAGGTCCAGTCGCTAAATAGCCTAGTTGCTGATGCGCCTCTAACCCAAACACTTTACTTTACTTTTATAGTAGTTTGTTATTCGCTTTATCATTTTCGATTTGTAAATTAGTCGGCAAATGAGTATAATTAAAAAAAAAATATAATTAGACAACCACATCAAGTGGTTCAACCTACCCGAGCGCAAAAGTAATTTATTATTTATTATATCTTAATACTATTATTACACACTTGTAGCGAACAAATATTAATATATTATTTATTTTCTTAAACTTTTATCATAGACTAACTTTAGGTCTATTGAAATTTATTGCACGTGCACGACTTGTAGCTTCTGAAACTATTATAGATATCTCCGGATGTCTTTTCATGATATCTTTACACCAATCACTGCCACCCTGTTTATTATTATCCCATGATGAGGATACTTTATATTATTTTCAAAAGCAAATTGATATACCAACTTTCTTAAGTCAATCGTTGTTAATTCAAATTTTCACCTTTCTTAAATTCTATAACATATCGCCTTCATTTCGTATAAGAAGGATGAAATAATTTAACAAAACTTCTTATGGTTTCTGTAGATTCCAAAATTCTTTTACATGCCGTTTCGTAGAATTTAAGTGGATATTTCACCACGGATAGTTTTCCTCACATGTTTACGGGACATTTTAATATCTATAAAAAGTATACTTTAATTCAATTAGAATATTTATAGGATACTGAAATTAGCAGACGTCAAAACATTTTAAAAAACATCTATTATACATTGACTGTCATCAATTTGTTAGGTTATAACCTCAGCTTAACGAAAATGATTTCATGTGAACAAAATAATTAACTATTAACTGTTGTTTTTGAATGATAATAATAATTCGATCTTTACTTACCATAATTATTGAATAACGTTGAGAATTTTTAATGAATAAACTATTCACTACAAAATATCACAATAACAAATGTTACATTGTCTAGCTTTAGAAGTATTTTTCGTGTGAGGTTCAGATGCTTTCGATGGTTTAACCGCCCCTACGATTGATGATAGAATTGTCCCCATCTGATTTTATTACGGTAATTAGTAAATAAAAAATTATTAAAAAATTATGTCGCTATAAATCAAGTTAAGAATTGTAAATTATATGAAGACATTACAACTGAAATTTTATGATTATACTTAAAAATTGAAATATTATTAAACATTTTGCTGAGAGCGAAAAAAAAGTTACATTTTTCAAAATTAAATCATCACAATGATTTCAAATTTTGGATAAATCGGGAGTTAACATATTAGAACATAATTCTAAGAGGACGTTTCATTTTTTAGTTTTTATCGAATTTTTTAGTCGACTGCTCCGTTGTTCAATTGACCCCCCTCACCCCTACCTTTTAAAATAAATAAATCTATAATGAAACATAACAGACACTCGACATAACGTGAATAGATGACAATAGATGGCAGTAACGTCAATAGATGACAACTCTCTAATTATTTTTTTACTTGTCGTCCATAAGCTACTATGTTAAGGACAATAACGTCGTAAACAACCCTCGTTTTTATTTAAGCAAATTTCAAGTTAATGAAATGTTAAAGGAAAATGGTTCGGTATAAATAAAGCTGATTTTTTTTGTGATTTGAAACTCGCATATATGCACGTCCCACATTGTTCGACGGCCATTTTAAAAACAAAAACGTCGGCCATTACGCCAAGCGAATTGCATGTGCGGACAAAATTATTTATGAGCGCCTTATAATTTGAATAAATTTCGAAATAGTTGGTCGGATACGAGAGCATATCGTACGGCCACACATGGTTGCGACTTATGAGACATAAGTCTGGCACGCAAAATATATCAGCAATATTCAAAATGGATATTAATATTAAATGCAGAAATTAATTCGGTTACTCCATTTTATTTTTAAATTGTTTTGCGCCTTATTAATATAGTTTGGTAAAATAAAACATAAATAAGTTCTCGGCCCCTACGTTTCATCGACAGCAAAAGCTATTCAAATTAAAATTTTTTCCAGTCGTATAGATATTTTAAAGCGCCATTTTTTAGCTTCAAAATGAGGTATAATATATAAGGCCACTGTGAATATAACTTAAAAACTCAATTGAAGACGTCAAAGCATTCGAATAGCAACATTTAAGACACTCCTTCCTTTTTGCTTTTCAACTGCTACGGAAGCTTGAGATATGATTTGTGCGGCTTTGGGAGATTATTCTTTTTCATGCAGAGAAAAATCTATTGAAGAAGTGATTTCAGCAATTCCGAATTGGAAATGTTGAATTAAATGATGCAAAAAGTCTGTAAAAGCAAAAAAATTGTGGGATAAAAAATTTAAAATATTGCCGTACACTGTTATAGCTCGGTTAAGAATTCGGAGTTATTCCACAAGGCATTTCTAAATGTTTACACAAGCTAGGAAAAAGTGTTGAAAATGATAGTCGTTGGGTCCCCGATGAATTTATAACTAAGAATAAGAGTCGACGCTTGGATACTGTAGTGTCATTGCTCTGTGACTTGTGATATTGTGACCTGCGACGAAAAGCGCATTCTTAACGATTATCCAAAAAGATGAATATCGTGGATTAATACTGGTATGCCACAAAACCAAATATCCACGCCAGAAAGGTGTTTTGTTGTGTATATGGTGGAATCAGCTGATATGGTGGAACAGTAGCTGATTCGTGTCATTAACTATGTGGAAGAAAAAATGCCTTATACTGCCAAGGGACAAAGGGAACTCATTTTGTTTCAAGAGAACGCACAGCTACATACCGCAAAAATAATTCTGGAAACGATCAGATTTTTATCATACCCGGCGTATTCTCCAGACTTGGCCCCTTTGGATTTTCATCTCTTCTGATCCCTACAACATTATATCATTGATGACCGCTTTATATCTCTTGGGAAAGTCGAACAAACCACAATAACCTTATCACATCAAATCCACCATTTTTTTTACGATTTAGAATTCAACATTTCTCTGAAAAGTGACCAAAGTGCATAGAAAGTGAGGAAAATTACTTCAAAGATAAAGTTTGTATTACTTTTCTCATAAATAAATGTCAAAAGATAGTCAAAATTGGCCGATACATTAGTTGAGGACCTGATATACTCAAAAAATTATGATGAAGATAAGGTCTGATAATTACTGTAGTGTTGTTCGAAAATCTGTATTATCATGTAACCAATAGCGAGATTTTGAACGAATAAAGCTAGTCCGTAAAAACACATTTGAGATTTGAGCACCAGAACCGCTAAACCAAAGGCTTTGAAACACATCAGTCTGAACGATTTACCTGTTACTTGGAGATGTAATAGAAAAGATTGGATGACTGGAGAACTAATGATACAATAGTTGGTGAAATTTGATCGAAAGTTAAAACGTTAATTTTATTATTTCTAGATAACGCCTGTTTACACTCAAGAAAAATAAAATTAGAAAATATTATAAGCTTTTTATAGAACATTTCTTGTTAAAAAACTTTTATTAGCCATTAATACTGATGAAAAACTCTCCAAGAAAATAAACGTTTTGGATGCAATTTATCTTATTAAAAATGCATGGGGCCGGGTATCAAAGAATGCAATTCAACATTGTTTTTCCAAATCTAGAATTACACATAGTAACTCTGAAAATCCAACACATAACGCAAAAAATTCACATGCAGCAGACAAACCCCCCATTGTCACTTTTGGCTCGAATATGGAAAATTAATAATGATTTCGCCATTGGAACAGATGACAGCACCGGGGACTTTTTCACTGTAGACAATGATTTAATAATGGAAGAAAGTGATGACTCGGTATGTCTGGAGGTTCCTACGCAAGAAGCAGTGTCTGATGGAACAGATGATGAACATGATCAAATTAGAGAAATTATTGATATATATCAACAGGCAATTAATATGACGCAGCAATTAAAATGCTTTGTTTCAGTACTTCCAAGATATTTTAATCGCTAAGAAAGCCCGACAAACAACCCTGCTGGAATATTTTAACAATTAGTCAATACATACTTAATATTTTTTATATGTATATATGTATAAAACGTTCTTTATATTATGTATGTATTTGTAGTTTCTAATAGATAATATATCATATATTTATTATTAAATTCATAAGAGTGAATTTAATAATAATCTTCATTATCTTTCTTGGACGGACATCTCCCTTAAACGGACACTTTTTAGGGTCCCGTAGGCGCCCGCCTAACAGACATTTTACTGGATATATACATGAACAATCCACAATGTCAAAACATTTACAGAATCAAAAAATAATGAGGAATAGAGGTAAACATAATAAAAAAAAAACAGAATAAATCGATACACGATCAAAAGATCTCCGAAATTGCCATCCGTCGGGGAATGCAAGATGGCGCTATCAGCGCGTGTCTAATTACTTCATTACGCTACCAGAGGTCGTGCCGGTCCGCTTTTAATTAGTTACGTGATTCGAGAACGAAGAATAACTTATAATAAATATGAGAACATTATTGCTTTGTCATAGTCGTTCCATTACTTCGTCGGAATGATGCCGATGAAAATATCAATTATTGTTTCTTATGGAGGTTGAATGCGGCGTATTTTAATATTAATTTGTTAATAGAAATCGTATGGGAATTGAAGCTTCGGGCGCTATAACTGTATCGAACGGTTTCGGGTACCTGTAGTTACTCGAACTAAGATTAGAAAAAAAAAGAACAACAAAGAGAAATACAGTAGGTGCTCGATTATGTGAAGTAATAAATACCTGAGGTGTTCTTATAATCGAAAGTAACATTAATGATAATAATAATGTTTTTATTTCACAAATATACAACCACATCGGTACCGAAAAGGCGAACATTAAAATGAGCTACTATTTAACTCTTAATCTTCGAAGTTTACATTACATCTATTATTGCAACATTATAAAACACAACAAAAAACGAAATCTAATGAACCTCAAGTACATCACTGCCCATTTAAGATGCAATCCTTTATAGTACGTCAAAGACTACTCAGTGTAATACTCGATCGTTTAAAGCGAAATGAATTAGACAATTTGATTACATTATGAGTAAATGACCTTTCAAACATAACCGAAGAATGTTGGGGGTCTCATAAAGGTATTATAGAACAATTATACATAGTTTTAAATTGTGGGATGTTTGGAATTAGGCAGTCGTATTAAAAAAACCAGAAAATTTAACGCGATCAAATTACAAATCGTCTACTCTTTCCTTATAGTATCTACTTACCCTTTCTGTAGATATCTTGACTACGTGATCAAACCATCCTAATTGTTTTCTTTATTATCATCAACAACTGTTTCATCTTTGCAACAAAGTTAAAAAAAAAATCAAAAATAATAATAAGCAAAGTGATTGACGCTCAACCAAGAGAGTAGGCCATAGAAAGGCACAACGAATACAACATGCCACTGTTGGCTTATATTAATTATGAAAAAACATTTGACTCAATCTCAAAGCAGACCATAATGGATTTATTGCTTAACCAAGGTGTAGATAAAGCCTACATAAACCTATTAGGATCGATATATGATAAAGCTATAGCTACAGTTCTTAATGGTTTTGAAGTTCGCCTATTCTTTTCTTAGCCTGCCTTGAAAATGTATTCCGTAATCTGGATTGGAAACAGGATGGAATAAAGATCAACCGTTGCGTACTGAACCCATCTTAAATTCGCAGATGATATCGTTTTTCTTTTACAAGACCCAAATGGGCTGCAGAGAGTTGCAAAGGGCTGGAAGACCATTTGGCTTGAAAAGAAACCTAAAATAGAGTCAAATTATGTTCAATAAATTTGCTGAAGGCAGAAGAATGTCTATTTGAGGAAAGGATTTGGAGGTTGAGGATCACTACATATATATTGGACAGAGTATTTTAATGAAGGGGATACCGCCCGAAAGGTGGGCCGGTGAGTTAAATGTGGCTAGCAGACATTTGGCAGGCTCAACTTAGTGTTTAAGAACAAACTCCCACTTTGCCTGAAAAGAAAAGTTCGTACTTCCTGCCCATTATGGCATACGGAAGTGAACCCTGTACACTCACATCACATCAAAATTAGTTCAAAAACTTCGGTTAGCACAGATTGGAATGAAAGATGTAAGCTTGGTATTACAAGACGGGGCAGAAAGTCCTGCAAATGGATCAGAAAATAAACGAAAGTATGTGACATCGCTGCCAAAGTAAAGGAATTGAAATGGAGGTGGCCTGGTCATACAGCGAGGCGGTGGGATAACAGGTGGACCAAGGTAATCCTGGAGTGGATATCGCAGCTCGGAAATGTCCACAAAAAAAACACAAAAGCACGATAGAATGATTACATCATTATGCATATTGGACCCGAAAGGCCGAGCAAAGCTCAGGACGGCGAAAATTGGAAACATTCTGAAGAGACCTTCATTCTGCTGTGGATGGATATGGACTGATGATGATGATAATGATGATTATGTCGCTCAATACTAAGCATATCCCTTCATCAAGAACTTCCACCTATCTCGATCTTGTACGATTCTCATCTATAGCAACGCTCTTCAGATCATTATACCATCTCATCCGTAGTCTACCTCTATTCCTTTTCCCCATCCATCACATACGTTGAACGATCTTAACATTCCATCGAATAAATGTTGTTTTTGACACACGGCCTACATAATGTCATTTGTGTCACTCTTTTCACGACATCGGCTGCTTTAGTTTTCGGATGGATCCACTTATTTCTTTTCTTATCCCTGCGTGTAGTCCCTATCATTGATCGCTCCAAGGCACTTTGGGTAACCGCTAACTTCGTAATTATTAGTATTCGTAACGTCTATGTCTTGGCACCATATATGTATGCACTGGTCATATGTTATAGATCTAAAACGCTGTGGGATTTTGGCTACGTGTCCAAGATCCGCAAATAGTCGTTGCTGATATTAAAACAAAAATAAGACAAAAAACTGTGCGTTCCGAAGAAAATATCGTCGACAGTGTTGATGAAGATATAAATTTATCAATCTAAATTTGAATGCTATTGATCTGTAAGTGTCAACAGGACGGCTCCACAAGTCATACAGCCAATGCAACAATTGATCTATTGAGGGAACAGTTAGTTAGTTAGTTAGATTAGGATGAAGGTCGCATCGGTGACAAGTTGAGGGAACAATTCAGTGAGAAAATTATTTCGAGGAACGGACCTGTTAATTAGCCACCAAGGTCATGTGATTTAACGTCTTTAAATTATTTTTTTGAGGTTAAGTTAAATATTTTGTCAATGCCTATAAACCAGCAGCTATAGTTCCTTGGAAACAACAAAAACAATAGCGGGCATAAGACCCCAATTGCTTGAAAATACAAAACCTACCTTTCTAATTAGTATTCATGGATTTAATTTCCAGTTTATTAATTCTGCTGGCAAAACATGGTTCCAGTACCATTAACCCAAAAAAAAATCGTCTAGGTAAACATATATTACATGAGCATTTTTCTGACCTCACTATTAATTTCATGATAATCAGGCATAGAGATATTTTGAATTTTAAAAATCATAATAATACTAGCCATCTCAATACTCTGTTATACAGAAAAGAAATTCACAGAACGCAACATTGGATTTATTAGTGGATATCTGTCACATTTCAAAATAATTCGTATTGCCTTATTTGGTAAGTTGTGCGATTTACTTATTTCATTCCGATTAAAACTTAACTAACTAACTTAACTTACAATAATCAAATAAAAATATATTTTATTCCATTATTATTTAATACTTATGTACAATATAAAAGTAGGAGTAGGTCCACCGATAGACCGAATTAAATACTCTATGTCTTCTTGTTCATTTAAACTAGTCGGTGGTCGGGGGGAACGTTCAACAGTTCCACCAATGCTATCCCATACATGTTCTATCGCCGATAAATCTATATATCTCGTCAAACAATCGAGTGTCTCAATCAGTTTCTTTAGCTATATATAATATTCGGAAAAACGGCACTATTTAACAAGGTGTACGCAGTTTGACGTTATATAACTGAAATATGAAGTTACAGTTTGCAAATACAATCTAACAACGGGTTTCAATTAAGCTTTCTGTGATGGTTACTTCAGATGAGCTGCTTCCCAAGCATATAAACCCCCATATAATTCCTGGACTGAGAGGTGTATGTCGTTCTAATGCGAACGTTTAATTTCACCTTTAACCCCGAAAACATATAGCCCTTCTACATCCATCTTGACCACCTACATAAAATCTAGACTCATCACTAAAGCATCAAAAATGCCATTCCAAACCTCCTTCAATTCTAGCTTGGCACAACTTTAACGAACTCGTCTTGTGATGGGCTGTAAGAGAAAGAATCAGCTCTCATCGCTAGCAAACATTTATTAACAATCAACCTCGAAGCACTCATACATGAAGCATATTACATGTGCAACACACTACATGCAACACACTCCATGTGTAGTACATTACATGTGTAGTACACTACAAGTCTTACATAAGCAAAAAAGGATAACTTGTAAAATATTTTTATATCAATTTCGTATTGCAAGAGTCTAACATATCGTTCTGGTATGACTCGAATGTTCGTTATCGTACATAACTCTGATTTTCAACCTATCTTATTCATGTTCTCATAACGGTAGAAGCAGCAATGTCTAATCGTCTCACTGTTTCACGAAAACTTAAACCTGCTTTTTTGATACCAATAGCCCATCCCTTTTCAAATTTAGATAATTGCGTCAAACAATATGACGCACGCACTTATGGTATGTTATCACTTGTAGCAGACCCTAAGAAATACTACTTAATTTAGTAACATAAAAAGTAATTTTGTTATGTTAAGTAGTAAATTAAGTAGTATTTCTTAGGGGTCTTATCAAGATAAAAAATAACATTTTTTGTACTGTGTTCTTTACCACATATTTTGACAGTTCTTATTGAGTATTTTTTAAATATTTGTAGATTATTGATGTAAATTAAAAATAAACAAGCAATAATAAATCCAAAAATAAACCTTTACTTGTAAAGAAAGGAAACCCTCCGGATACGCCACTGGACATAAAGCTACGTCGTTTTCCCGAGAAACTTATTGTGCCGCAGCATAATTTCCTTCGAGTTTCCTTCAGGAGTTTACTCTTAGTTTACATAATGTGTTTATGGGTTCTGGCTGTCCTGTTTGTTTCCAAGTTAACGACTGAATGTTCCCGTGCCGAGCGAAATCCAATTTCGGTCTTGATATTTGTTTGTGATATTGATTTGATACGGACCAGCTCTCGGTCGGATTAATTAAAGATGATGCCGAAACCGCCCACTAATTCGACGCTCACCAATCGAATCCATCAACCAAAATGATTGTTATCATCAGCATTATCGAAAAAACACAGCTAACTTAATATTTTACGTGTTACAATGTCTAATAAACAATAACAATTTAGACATTTCTACGATAGAAAACACACAATTACTTATTATGTTTTTTTTATTAAATAAAGTAATTACCGGGAATGACATTATAAAGCTTGTAAAACTTATCCCAGTAAATATACCCCTAAAATGTTATATAACACATCGCTCAATAAGTTGCCGGTCTGACAAATAAAACAGGCTTTTTTTGCAAATTTCGACTTTATTCATCAATATATTCTCCTTGAAGAGCAATACAATTATTTCAATGCGTTTCTAACATTTTTGCACCTTTTTTTACCGAACAATTTCTCTTTGCTTTCGAAATATCCAATTTTGGCAATTACCTCTTCATTTAAGGGAAATTCATTTTCAGCGAGCATTTTTTTGGGATCTGAGGAAAGAAAATAGCCACTGATGGAGAGAGTCACCGTATCTGGAGAATACGGTGGATGAGAAAGCAATTCGAAGTGCAATTCATACAATTTAGCCATCGTTGCGAACGATTTGTGAGACGGTGCATTGTCTTGATGAAACAGCACTTATTTTTGTCCATTTGAAGCTTTTTTGCAATCTCGCCCTTCAAACGCATCAATAACGCTACGTCATATTCGCTATTGATGGTTTGACCTTCCTCAAGATAATTGATGAACAATATTCCATGCGCATCCTAAAATATAAAGGCCATAATCTTGCCTGCCGATGGTTATGTTTTTGGCCACTTTGGATGACTCACCGGCTGTTGTCCACTCAACAAATCAGTATTTGACTCCAGAGTGTAGTGATTGACCCATGCTTCATCCATTGTCATATGCCGCATAAACAATATTTTTATTTCGCTTAAACAGCTCCAAACGTTGCTCAGAATCATCAATACGTTGTTGTTCTTGGTCTACTATGAGTAAACGCGGTAGCCACTTCGATAACAATTTACGCATACCAATTTGTTCATGCGAAGTGGTATAAACACTTCCAGCAATGCTTAATCAATACAAAGAAATTATTTTTCTTTCCATTGTTTTGCAAATAACAAAGCATCACTAAAAGCTCAACAACTCAGAAATTAGTAGACAGATTGTCATGAAATGTTGATACATGTCGTCTGAAGGTTGGCAAAATCGACCACTGGTAGAGATTTTTTGTAAGTGACACCATCAATATATCAGACTTATTGACCTATATGATACTGAGTCTTCAACTAAATTATGAACCTTTTTTAACTACTTCTGACGTCCATTTATAAAAAAAACTAATGCAAACTTAATCTCTCTTACTTTCTATAACATATCGGTACCTTTTAGGCAACCTCGAGAAAATCTTGGTGGTTTTAATGTGAAATCATTGAGGCCTTTTTAACTTTCACAAGACCAAATGATGCTGCAGGTATCGAAAGAAATGAAAATCGGAAGTGGCCAAATCTGGAGAAAATGCCAGATGTGGCAAAATCTTCGAGCACAACTCCATGATCGTTTCTAGAATAATTTTTGCTGTATATGGCCGTGTGTTGCCTTAAAGTAAAATAAATCCCTCCATTGCCGTATAAGGCTTTTTTGATCCAGAGCGTCGCTAACACAAATCAGTTATTGCTGATACCGGTCAAAAGTTTTTTAACCAGTGGATGTTGACAATGAGATGATGAACTGATATTACCATATAGACAGCAATTGCTCACCAGGAATAACCCACAATTTCGCCCTTTTGGATTATTATAGAGGATTTAGTTTTCGTCACAGGTCACAATTTTATGCAGGAAGTTCTTTTTCTAGAAGCTGGAAAGTAATGATAGTACTACATCAAAGCATCTAGTCTTATTATCAACTATAAGTCCATAGAGGCCCAATGTTTCTCCTGTAGAATTTTTCCCAGTTGGAGTCAACGTTTAGAAATGGCTTTTGGTGTAAGTCGTATTACCACTTAAAGTAAAAATAGAAGTGCTTGACCGTTTATGCCTTAGCGAGTTCTTTGCATCCATATTACGTTTTTTTAATCTGAATGGATCAACTATACGATTCATTAAGAAATCAGAAGACAATATAAGGAATTCTACAGTTTCAATTTCACTTCAAAAATTGTTCGCACTTCAGCAACAGCAACGTATCCAGAAGAATTTTCAAAAATAATTGCTGATGCTGGAGACAAACCTAAACAAGTGTTTAATGCTGACGAAACTGTCCTATTTTGGAAAAGAATGCCACATAAAACTGTTATCTTCAAAAAGCGAAAAGTCTACCTCTGGTTTTAAGGTAGCAGAAGATAAAGTATTGTTTCTGTTCTAATGAATAAGAAGATTATTTAATTAAACCACTTATGCTTTACAGACAAAAAGTATCATTTTCTGTGGCTGGTTCCGGGATTGTTTTGTTTCTGAAGTTGAAACTTATTAAAAGAAAAATGATTTATATTTCAAGGCAGTTCTAGTTTTGGACAATGCTCCAGGTCACCCTCGTGAGCAAGAAGCTATGCATCCAAATATAAAGGTGTTATTTTTACCTCCTGACCCGACGGCCTATCTCCAACCTATGGACCAAGGAGTAATCCAGGCCTTTAAGCTCTATTACATTAGACATACCTTTAAAATCATACTGGACACCCTGGAATGTGATCCTGATATGAATGTTATGTAATGCTGGAAAAATTTTGATATACCGCAAACTGCATGTTTAACATAAAATAATCATTACAAGAGCTGAAGCCATGCACATTGAAATTATACTAGAAAAAACTGTGGCCTGATCTAACTGTCGCTAAGTGGCCTGATCTAGCTGATTTAACAATCCGTGCAAATTCAAACCTTAACTGAAAACATTGCTCAAGTTGCGAATGGCATAGGACGAGATGGTTTAGAACAGATAAAATTAAGTGACATTTAAGAATTGATTCAATTGCAAGATAATCATTTGACTAAAACCGACTTCGAGGAAATACTTAATTCCCATTCCGTTAAAGAGGTAGCCTGAAACTGAAAAGGTGACATTAAACTTAAAAAATCTGATTGAAGGTTTAGGAATTGTAAATGAGCTTTGTGATTTCTTCTAAAAAATGAACCTGTCTATGGAAAAAAGTTTAAAATTAAGTGACATTTAAGAATTGATTCAATTACAAGATAATTATTTGACTAAAACCGACTTCGAGGAAATACTTAATTCCCATTCCGTTAAAGAGGTAGCCTGAAACTGAAAAGGTGACATTAAACTTAAAAAATCTGATTGAAGGTTTAGGAATTGTAAATGAGCTTTGTGATTTCTTCTAAAAAATGAACCTGTCTATGGAAAAAAGTTTAAAATTAAATGACATTTAAGAATTGATTCAATTACAAGATAATTATTTGACTAAAACCGACTTCGAGGAAATACTTAATTCCCATTCCGTTAAAGAGGTAGCCTGAAACTGAAAAGGTGACATTAAACTTAAAAAATCTGATTGAAGGTTTAGGAATTGTAAATGAGCTTTGTGATTTCTTCTAAAAAATGAACCTTTCTATGGAAAAAAGTTAAAAATTAAGTGACATTTAAGAATTGATTCAATTGCAAGATAATCATTTGACTAAAACCGACTTCGAGGAAATACTTAATTCCCATTCCGTTAAAGAGGTAGCCTGAAACTGAAAAGGTGACATTAAACTTAAAAAATCTGATTGAAGGTTTAGGAATTGTAAATGAGCTTTGTGATTTCTTCTAAAAAATGAACCTGTCTATGGAAAAAAGTTTAAAATTAAGTGATATTTAAGAATTGATTCAATTGCAAGATAATCATTTGACTAAAACCGACTTCGAGGAAATACTTAATTCCCATTCCGTTAAAGAGGTAGCCTGAAACTGAAAAGGTGACATTAAACTTAAAAAATCTGATTGAAGGTTTAGGAATTGTAAATGAGCTTTGTGATATCTTCTAAAAAATGAACCTGTCTATGGAAAAAAGTTTTGTTTTTAACAGGCTAATTGTTAATGGCAAAGCCGAATATCAATCCGAAAAAAGACCTTTTAAAAGTGGCAAAACAAGAATAAATTACTAAATTCTTTAAACCATTGCCTAAACCTGATAATCGTTATTAATATTGTTAAAAATGTCAAATTAAATTGCTTTTTAATTATTTTTTCCCTTTTTATTTTGTAACCTTGGAACCTATCCCCTATAATCCCGTACAAATTACAATTCGGTATTCACGGTTTCTGCATTCGCGGAATATTTACGGAACGTATTCCCCACGAATAAAGAGCTTTGACTGTAGTGTATAATGAACAAAAATACATAAAGATATTAATATGAACTATTATTCTCAAAAAAAAAAGACTTTTTTCGAGTAAGATACATATCGATTTTTGAGCTCATAGTGATATTCGATTTTTTTTGGTACGTATTATTAGAACTCAGTAAATATAAAATTGTGATCCTTGCTTTAAATTACCTGTAAACAGCATTCAAAGATCTTTTTCTGATATGTTTTATTAGAATTATTGGATAGAACGTGAAATACAAGTTATGATGCATTCAAAACCTGAATTTTAATAAAAATTCTCATATCTGGTATTAGAATTAACGAATTGATGTATACTTTACAGGAAAAGAGCAGATTGTATGAAGTTAAGGTAGTTCACTCGTATACTAATTTTTCTAATCAAATTGAATTTGATTAAATTGAAATATGATATTGAGCTGTGTTCTTTATTTCTTAAAAAAATTGACGGGTTCTGAAGCAGAATATATTTATTAAAGTGTGTATAATTAATATTCAATAGGTCAGATATGTATAAAAAAACATAGCTTAGTATATATCTTGAGAACATTTTTACAAATTTTTTGAAAACCGAATATGCTATAAAACGAAAAAACAATATGCTATAAACGCGTAGTGTAGGGATTGGGTGGGATAGAGATCAAAAATTGACACCACTGTGTGTCGTCATGCTTTACGCTCCAACATCTGAATGTTTAACCTTATTCTTGGTAATATCCATTGTGCCAATCGAAACTTTAGTTATAACACAACATTCATCACAAGAAATATCCAATATTGGATTAAGACTTAAACGTTTCTCATTAGTTATTTTTTCTAGTAACAGAACTTTTTACATTGACAATACTTTAAATTTTTCATAACTCATCTAGCTCCACAATCCGTCAACAACTACACAGGTTAGAAGGTTATATACACAAAACTTAATATATATACCATACATCTGTAAAGCATTCGGTATATGCGTTAACAGCATTGCCACATTGATATTCTTTAATAGTGTGATTGTATTTGTGCCTAGGACCCTACTTTTAGCTCCAATTGTCACAAGTGATCTACCTTAATAAACCTTCTGCCTTTCGGTGTAAAGCTAATGTAGAGGTTGAATTTAGAATAATTATCTGAATGTATTTCTCCAGCGGTTTCTATTTCTGCCTAATATCTTCCTCATGGTCTTGCCATGCTGTTCTTGATCTTCACTTGCTTTTTTTGCCAACATCTCTTCCATCTTCCATTCTAATAATGTTTTGCTAACAATCTTAGTTGACACTGTCGTATGTTAATTTTTGTTGTGGATATTTGTAAGTGTTCACTAAAATGTTTCGTTCATAATTTTGTCTTTTCTTCGTTTGTTCTAGATCCTTCTTAAAAACCGTTATTTTTATATTGTTGATTTTGATTTTCTCTTTTGTGTTTAAATCTCTTGATAGAATGCTGTTGGTTTTAAAAAAGTAGTTTTTATATATTTATATATTGTTCCAGGTGTTCAATGGTTTATTTGAGCTAACAGTGTTCTATTTTTATGAGAAAATATTTGTTTATTTTTCAAAATATTGAAACTGAAACATTTTGTTCTCGCTAATTAACAATTCAAGTGAATGAAACCTGTATGGTATTCTAAACATCCACTGTTAAGAACGGCAATGCCATTGATGCTGAAAGATATTAAACGCTTCCTTGTACCTCAAAATATAAATAGTGATCATCATATATTTTTTGATAACTTTGTTTTTCTAAACTTGAAGAGATTTACCACTAAACACTAAATCACATTTTTTGAACTGCGCGACGCACGTTTCGCTAACCATGTTAACATCATCAGGAGATGATTTAATCTGATTCAAACATCTCCCGATGTGCTAACATGGTTAGCGAAACGTGCGCCGAGCAGTTCAAAAAAAAGTGTTTTCGTATTTAGTGGTAAAATTTAGTGTTTCACACTAAAGGTTCCAATAGAAGAATTGAACTTTGTCTTTGTTTCGTTGAGAAAAAATTCATCGAAACGTTTTAAAGCAACAAAAAATGTTATTCTAGTCAATCTGAACTTCATTAAATCCGTACCTTTAGCCCTGAAAATGCCATCCCCAATTCGAACGAGTTAATATTCACACCTCTTGAGCCCTAGGGGGTTCAGTGGATGTTGGGGAATGGTGGTTGGTTGGTTCGTATCAACCCGTTTGAGCAGAACAGAGAGGGGTCGCGGCAAATTTTCCGTCTGTTTGATCGCGAGATGCCTTAGAGTGTCGATTTGTTTCGCTTTTCCGGAGATGGAAATCGGTACGGATGGAAAAACAGAGGCGGTTTATTTTGCGGAGCGTTGAGGGTGGAGTTGGAATTAGAAGTTTCGGATTGTTATTTTTTCGTTTTTCATTCTGAACCCGAGGCGCTTTGAAGATTTTAATTTGGTTTAAGTTATATCGTGCGTATATCTATTTAATACAGGGAGAGCTTTAAAAAATCGTTATGTATTGCAACAACAATATACGAGGATCGTTCGAAAAGTTCTCGAATTGACGAAGACAAAGCAAGATTTTTTAGTTTTTTTTTCCACAAATCACAATTTCCAACAATCCATGCGAAAGAGCACCGCAAAATCACTTATTTAACTGGAAAAATGAATTAGAAAAAGCGCAAATGATATGAGTGGTTTTCTTAGACTCCAAAAGAGCTTTTGAAGCCATTAATAGAGATTTAATAATGCCTAAGATGGAGGAATATGGTTTTAGACAAATAATACTTAAATGGTTTTAAGAATACCTAAATAATGGAACGTAAATGACAAAAAATATGTTTGTAACAATTTAATTCCCAAGAAAACTGGTGAACACATGGTGAAAACTGGTGAGCACAACCAAGAATATGGTGTAACACATCGGTCAATAAGTCCACGGTCTGATATATAGATGGCATCAGTTTCATCATATGGCAAAAAATTCTTACCAGAGGTCAATTGTGTCAACCTTCAAACCTCATGTGTCAAATGTCTTAGTTGTTGTGCTTTAAGTGACGCTCCTTTTGTTATTTTGAAAACAATGCAAAAACATAATTTCATGTGTTTTTCATTGCTTTTTGACGAAGAAAAAAACCGTTGAAGCAAAACAATGGCTTAGTAAATATTACCCGAACTCTGTCCCAGGAAAATATACCAATATATAACCACAATTGATTGGCGTGCTGAATTCAAAAGACAAGCTTTGGACGTCTATATGAGGTGGTTACACCAGACAAAATCAAAAAAAAAATCACAAAATTATTTCGCAAAACCGTAAAGTAAAGCTGCAGGAGATAGCTGATATCATGAAGATATCGAAAGGAAATGTTTACACCATTTTGCATGAACATTTGGGAATGCGTAAATTGCAAACCTCGTTTGCTCACAGTGGACCAAAAACAACAACATACTGATGATTCTGAGCAATGTTTGAGGCTGTTTAAGCAAAATAAAAAGGATTTTTTTCATGCGGTATGTAATAATGGATGAAACTTGGATTTATTACTACACTCCTGAGTCAAATCGGCAGTCAGCTGAGTGGATAGCAGCCGGTGAAAGCTATCCAAAGCGACCTAAAACACAACCGCATGGGCTTTTTGTGATGCGCATAGGATATTGTTCATCGATTATCTCAAGAAAGATAAAATCATCATCATTATGTAATATAGCGAATATTACATAACGTTATTGGTGCGTTTGAAGTACGAAATAGCAAAAAAGGACCCAAATAAAAAAAAAGTGTTGTTTCACCAAGATAATGCACCGTGCTACAAATCGTTGGCAATGATGGCTAAATTGCATGCATTGCACTTCGAATTGCCTCCTCAGACCTTTCCTGTTCTCAGGCCTCAAAATAATATTCGATGGAAAGAAATGTTGCTCCAATCGAGAGGTAATTGACAAATCTGAAGGATATTTTGAAGGCCAAGAGAAATCGTTCTATATAAATGGTGTAGAAAAGTTATAAAAGCGTTCGAATGATTGTATTGCTCTTCAAGGGGAATATATTGATGAATAAAGTCGAAATTTCCAACGAAAGTTTATTACTTGTCAGAGATGTGTTACCACAAGGGATTTTATTTATATCATACATAACTGATGTTAGCAAAAATATTGAATAGTGTGATATTCAGTTATTTGGGGACCATACTTTGGTATATATGGTATAGCAGGCGATTACACCGAAGAAATAATACACATATATAATGAATTTAATACAATTTTTATTTGGCTGATAACAATTCGCTACAGCTAAATATAAGAAAAACAAAAACAATGACTATTAGAAATAAGTATTGGAAATTAGATTACATAGGAAACACACATATTAAAATTAATAATGAAATTATTGAAAAGGTGAAGGAATTTAAGTACTTGGGGTGTGTAATAGTTGAAAATGTGTCCTTTACAAAACATTTGAACTACATTACTAATAATATTGCAAAACAAATTAATGTGTTAGCTCGAAGTTCTAAACATTTGAATAGCTGAGCAATATTAATTATACGAGGGTAGTCCCAGAACTACCCGACCTAACAAAGAAAACACAGTAAAATTGGGAAAAAATATCTTTATTTCTCTACATAGTCTCCTTTTAGTTCAATGCACTTTTCCTAGCGATCTTCAATAGCTTCGATTCCGTGTTTATAATGAGAAGCGTCGAGCTCCTCAAAATAGTCATCAACCGCAGACTCCACCTCTGCATTGTTGGTAAATGTTTTATAACCAAGCCATTTTTTCAAGTTTGCAAACAGAAAATTCGCGAGGGGGCTAAATCTGGCGAATAGTGTACGTGAGGAAGCAATTCGAACTATTACTCATTGATTTTGGCCATTTTCTTGATGAAGCAATATTTTCTTTTTCGCCAAATACAGCCGTGTTTTCCTGATTTCACCACTCAAACGCAGCAATAAGTCCGCATAATACTCGCGTTTGATTGCTTTTCCTTTCTGAAGAGAATCAATGAAAATTCAATTCAAATGAAAGTATTGTATCGCATAACGATGATAATTTTTTTCCATGTTTACAAATTCACTGAAAGCCGAGCATTGTCATGTTGAAAAATGACTTTATCGTGTCAATTTTATCAATTGTTGTCGGTATCGATCACTAGTAATCGTTTTACTGCGTTTCAGCAGTTCGTAATACACAGTTTCAATACTATCCCACCAAATATACAGCAAAGTCTAATTTCCATGTATTGGAAACCAACTCTGGTTACGATGTTGAAGACTGGCGTACGCATGATTTTTTGCACTTTGGGTTGTCAAAACAGATCCACTTTTCATCACCTGCACAACTCGATGCAAAAAGCTTTTATTTTCTGTCTGGCAAGCAAAATTTCACAAGTAGTTTTTTTGCCTCTCAATGTCTCTTTCCTTCAATTCATATGAAACCTATTTTCCTTCCTTTTACATCTTTCCCAATGCGTATAGATGGTCAGAAATGGTGGACTGGACAACATTCAACAATTCTGCCAGTCGTTGTAACGTGTGAGATGAGTCTTCATCCAATAATGCTGGCAAATATGCATCTTTAAACTGTTTCGGCTGTCCTAGGAGCTCCTTGTCTTTTCTATCAAAATCACCACTTTTAAAGCGTTTAAACCATCATTCATAAGTGTTTTGGGTTAGAGCATGTTCACCTTAAGCTTCAACCAACAATTGATAACTTTCAGCAGCCGTTTTTTGTTCAAACGGAAGAAGGTTATTAAACCGCAAAACGTCTCCTTCTGGTACATAATTCGACATATTTAGAGCTATGAAAAACTGTGTTTTTTGCACGATGACAATTAAAAATGAACTGGCTTTTGATGGCGTATGTTTACCCTCCAAAACGCCATAGCCTATACCAACAAATGTATTAGTAACGCTGTCTCTTAGCAAAATCAACATTATTAACCTAAATACCTATTACAAAAAAAGCAAAATAAGGTTCTAGGTATTATATTAGGTTGTGATAAATATACCAGAATAGTAAATATGCTAGATGCAGCAAATCTTTAGAGTGTTAGACGGACTATAACGTACTCCATGATATTTGTATATAAAATGTTAAATCGGTAAATCATCTTTTAAAATATTGTACATTTGTCAGAAATGCCTATGATTATGATACTAGATCTAGAAATAATTTTTACTTAGATAAAGTTAAAACTATATATAACCAAAATAATCTGTTTTATAATGAGTTAAAGCAATATTATCAGTTGCCTGAACGAATAAAAATATGTGGCAATTTAAAACAATTCAAGAAACTATGTAAAATTTATACTAAGAAAACAGTTGTGATATAGAATACTATGGAACTGCACTGCTGTGTTTCATGTATAATCTGTATTTTTACTATCCAAGTGCTAATAATAAAGTTTATTATTCATTGCTGATGATAAGTACTTTGAAGCGTAGATTATGAAATTTTCCATTGATTGATTTGCAGCTATTGTCCGACACGGGTCTGCGGACGCATTATCGTGGTGAAAGCACACTTTCTTTTTGGACAGAAGTGAACGTTTAATACGAATATCACCCTTTAATCTATTTAGCAGTGAAGCATAATATTCCCTGATAATGAATCTGCATTCTGATAGTTTATGAGCATCACACTACGAGAATCTCATAAACAACAGCTGTGATGTTTTCTACAGATGGAACCGTTTTCGCTTTCTTTGACGCACTCTGCTCCCTCCTATCCATTTTTGATAGCTGCTTCGTCTCTAAAAGATAACGATGATTCCAAGTTTGGAACGGTTCCATCGAGAAGAAAGTAAAATGTTGTATAAAATATAGTGGACACGATTTATCGAGATGTTTATAATATCAGTAAATTCACCTAAACTTTTAAAATAAAGTACTTTGTAATATTTCAAACTTTTACAACTTTATACAGTTTTCAGAAAATTTCAAAGCTTGTTTGCAAACTCTATGGCCACAAACAAATAACTAAACGTGAGAATTCTAGAAAACCGTAGCCATTAGTTTTAATGCAGATAGAATGAGCATGTATCACCTTCAGTGAATGTACGGTCACATTTAAATTCAACTGCCCAGTTTTATACCGTAAAAAAAAAAGAAAGAAAATAACCATTTTATTTGAAAAATAATTTGTTTTTAATATATTTGTCAAGATTAAACCCAATAAAAGAAAATATATTATAACAACTAGGACTTCCAGAAAATAATAAAAGACTCCAGAAAATAATAAAACTATACTCGATGGCTATAAACAAGCATTAAACGCACACATTACAATTTTTGCAGCACACCATCTAACGAATCATACTTGACAAATATCATTGTCATTTGGCTACACTTGCGTCATCTCTATGTCAGGCACAGAGCTTTTCGAACGACCCACGTAATCCCTCTTTGTGGTAATGCCAGCTTGCACAGGCTCATCCAAAATTAAATTTTTTGAAGAAAAAATATCGAATTGATGTGTCATCGGCGATATAGTCTTAAATTTTCACAATACAATACATTTTTGTTCCTGAATATAAAAAATAAATTACGTTACGTTAGAAGCTTAAATGTGTCGAAAATTAATTCAACAAAATGTAAAAGAAGAATATTTTGAAAAACAATACATATCAAAAATTTTCAAAAAATCTGGATTTTTTTGGGAAGTTGGGAGTTATTGTAATAATTTTTAACCCTAAAAACAATTTGTACCCATTAATTTGTGTTTGTTCTTTTTGTTTGCAGAAACTGTTACATTAACATATGTAATGTCTGAATGATTGTGGCGTGTTCATATATTTTTTCGCCTTTATTTGGGTTTTTCGCCACTGTCTAAAACTCAAAAAATATCAAAAATACCTGTTCTTATTTAAAGAAAGAATCACTGGGTAAAAACAAAAAACCAAACGGAGACAAATTTCTCAGTGATTCTTTTTTGTAATAAATTTGCCTAACGAACAAAATTTTAAAGATATAAAAATGTTATAAAAAAATTTACAAACTTTTAACGTCAACGTTTCGGAGGGTAATCTCCCCCCGTTTTTAAAACTGAACTAAAAAAAAAAACATATGTACTAAAATGTAATAAAAGTACTATGTTGTAAAATAGAATCATATTAAGTTAGGCTGATACTTTTATATTACAAATGGTTGAAATTACTATTGATATACTATTATAATCAAAAAATTGACTTTTTAAATAAAAGACAATGCATTTATTTATTCATCAAAATTTGTTTTGGGTTCTTCAAAGTAATCCCCTCTCACTACAATACACTTATTCCAAAGTTTTTACCAGTCTTGCAGTCCAGCAACAGTTTTGATATCAACAGATTCAGTTTTGATAGCAACAGATTCGACTTCTAATATATTATAATTGTAATATATATATGAACCCAAAACGTTCACCACAAATTAGTTCCTTCGTTCGAGGAAACCAGAAAAAGTCACACAGTTCCATATCTAGTAAATATAGTGTTTGTTGGGCGATCTTTTTTCAGCGAAAAATGTTCAAATAATTATTACAGTGTGTGATGATGCGTTATCGTTATCCAAAAAATGTGAATCATTTTGCCACAAATCTGAACGTTTTTTCGAATGGGCTCTCTAATATTTAATCGGCGATTGCTCAGTACAATATGCTTGTTTTCGTAATGTTTTCTTCATTGGTTATCGTGGAAGGTCTTCCTGAACGGAGTTCATCTTTAACTGCTTCTCTGTCATCACAAAGTCCATGTATGACTTGTAGATATTTCTTTTTACATAGGTCCATCGCCATCACACTTAAAATTTTTAGATTTAAAAAGGATGGACTGCAAGAACTAGTAAAAACGTTGAAATAAGTGTATTGCAGTGAGAGGGGATTACTTTGAAGAATCCAAAACAAATTTGGATGAATAAATAAATACATTGTCTTATATTTAATTAATGGATTCATTAGCACAAGAAATGTCGTATTTTATTCGTATTTTTAAAATTGATTGAACGAAATACATTGTGACGCAAAGGAAACTCATGTTTTTTAAACAGCTAGTATTTAACAGAGAGGGGTCACGACCACCTCGCCGCGCCACCTATATACTGCTCAGGTAATGCAGTTTTTGGCATAGGACCGTCGACCTAGGAGCATCGTGTTTGTCGTAGAGCAGTTTTTTATAAACAGTGATTCTATAGTTACCGTGCAACGTATTTTCCGTCAACAATTCAACGTTGAACGCCGAGGGCCAATTCCCGATCGAAACATGATACTCCGATGGGTTGAAGCATTTTGAACTACCGGATCTGTCAGGAAGAGGAAACCACCTGGTCTTCCGCGTGCCATTCGGATACCAGACAATGTTGAAATAGCGAGAAAGGCGGTTCTTGCTAGTCCTCAGAGTTCCAGTAGGCGCCAAGCTTCATTTCTGGGTATGTCCCGTCGATAGCTACACCGTATTCTACAAGACGACTTGAAATTTCATCCCTACAAAATAATGATTGTGCAACAGCCGACCGAAAGGAATTTTGCACAGCGCAGAGAGTTTTGTGCTAGAATGGGTGCCATTTTTGCTGATAACTCTGATGCCGTGATAATGATGAGTAACGAAGCACATTTTTATTTAAATGGATATGTAAACAAGCAAAATTGTAGGTACTGGATGGCAGAGAATCTACAACACCTGCAGTAAAGACCTTTCCATGAAGAAAAAGTGAGTGTGGTGCGAAATTTCCAAATTAGGGATCGTTTGTCCTTACTTTTTTGAAGAGGAGGAAAGAACAGCAACAGTAATTTCAGCACGTTATTTTGCCATGTTACAAACTTTTCTGTTACAACTTCAACGCTAATAAGTGAATATGAGAGAAAGAGTCTTGTCACAAGACAGTGCCGTAGCTGACATGGCGAAAGCGTCAGTGGTATGTGTTCGACAAATGTTTCCTCAACATGTGATCTCCTGTTTCGGCGAAGTTTCTTACCTTAAATCTAGAGTATACGCTAACAAACCACGCTCGATGCAGGAACTGAAAGTTGCTAATCGTTAAAAAATCGCAAAAGTACCAGAAGAAATTATTTTGAGAGTGATGCACAACATCCAAGAGAGATTGGAGATTGTGACGGTAAAGAAGGGCGATACTTGATTGACATAATTTTCCATCATTAATTTAAAAGTGCACTATAATTACTTCATTTAGCTGCAATTACAAAAAAAATGATATTGAAAATAAACAATGTTATGCTTAGGTGAAAAGCATGCGTTTCCTCTGCGCCACCCTGTATAAAAGTAGAATATTTTAAGAAACAATAAAACCATTTGTTCCCATTAATTTGTGTTTGTTCCTTCTGTATGTAAAAACTGTTACATAAACGTACATATTTTATGTTGTAAAGTAAATTCACATAAGTTGGGGTTATACTTTTATTTCACAAATGGTTAGAAAACAGGAAAGTCACACGGTGCCATATCTAGTAAATATAGTACTTCTAGAGCGGTATTTATTTGATGTTGCAATGGTGAATTAATTATCATGTTGCAAAAACCAAACCATAAATAGTTTTGCAACAAAGTTCTGGACGTTTTTACGAACGGACTCTCTAATACTTAACCGGCGATTGCTCAGTACAAGACCAATTCTTCTATTGGAACCTTTGGTGTGAAACAGTAAACCTGAAGAGATTTACCACTAAATACCAAATCACTTTTTTTTAACTACCCGACGTACATTTCGCTAACCATGTTAGCATCATCAGGAGAGTATTTAATCTAATTCTAAAACTGAACTATGTTCTATTTATATCACAAACCCTACCTAACGAAGCGTGTAAAAATCATGAACCGTAAAGTTCACTAAGCCTTACATTAATAATTGAAAAAGTTAACTGAACGGGATAGATCCTTTATCTCGGTTCATGATTCGAGTCTTACATTTTTCTATGGTTTCATATGCATCCAAAGCCCTATTATTATTAACACTTTTAATTAGTCTTAAATTACTAATATCTATAATGTGGTCGTGTTCGATTGCATGTTGGGCAACACACGATTTTTCATTTCTCCCATATCTAATGTGGGCAATATGTTCTTCATATCTTGCCAATATGGATCTTTTTGTTTGCCCAATATTCCTTCGATCATCACTTTCGTAAATCCCTGAGTTTTTATGTTGCTCTACTTTATCCTTTGGATTACCCAGAACTTCTCTTAATTTATTATATGGTTTGTACACAACCTTAATGTCCACTTTCTTCAAAATTCTGTCTAGTCCTCTTGTTAATTGGGCATCAAATGGTATTAACATTAGTTTCTTCATAATGAGTCTTTCATAATTTTCGGAACTTATGTTTTCTAATTAATTAAAAAAAATAATTTATCTACAATGTCCTTATTTTAACCATTCTCTTGAGATACCTCCCTAATTAATTTTAATTATTTGTTATAAATATCTTTATTTAAAAGAAAATTAATTAATCTATTTATCATAAAATTAAACTAGCCATCTTATTTTGGAAGCTATGATTTGAATCGTTAGGAATATATTTCGAATTGGTGGTGTTTTTTTTTGAAAATATCAAAATCTAACCTATTTTTGTTGTTTCTACTGACTAAAACATCCAGAAATGGTAAACTATCGTTGTTTTCGAGTTCATGCGTGAATAATATATTTTGGGATTTGCCATTTAAATTCGAAATCAAGGCAAAAGATGAATTCAGATATTTTCCGAAGGTATAGTTAAGATATGTCGATAACGTTTTTGCCATGTTCGATTCGAAAAATAATAATTTAGATGATTTTATTAAGAACTTAAATAGTAAATCCCAAAATATGGTATTCACGCATAAACTCGAAAACAACGATAGTTTACCATTTCTGGATGTTTTTGTCAATAGAAACAATAAAAATAGATTAGATTTTGATATTTTCAAAAAAAGCACCACTACTTCGAGATATATTCCTAACGATTCAAATCATAACTTCCAAAATAAGATGGCTAGTTTAAATTTTATGATAAATAGATGAATTAATGTTCCTTTAAATAAAGATAATTATAACAAATAATTAAAATTAATTAGAGAGGTATCTGAAGTGAATGGTTATAATAAGAACATTGTAGATACATTAATTAGAAAACATAAGTTCAGAAAATTATATCCTCGGCTTTTCAAGAGGATCAAAACACAAAGAAACTCATGGTAATACCACTTGATGCCCAATTAACAAGAGGGCTAGACAACATTTTGTAAAAAGTGGACATTAAGGTTGTGTACAAACCATATAATAAATTAAGAGAAGTTCTGGGTAATCCAAAAGATAAAGTAGAGCAACATGAAATGTCGGGGATTTACGAATGTAGTTGTCAAGGCTGTGATCGAAAGTATATTGGGCAAACAAAAAGATCCATATTGACAAGATATAAAGAACATATTGCCCACATTAGATATGGGAGAAACGAAAAATCTTGTGTTGCCCAACATGCAATCGAAAACGACCATAGTATAGATATTAGTAATTTAAGACTAATTAAAAGTGTTAATAATAATAGGGCTTTGGATGCATATAAAAGCATTCAAATAGAAAAGTGTAAGAAAATTATGAACCGAGATAAAGAACCTATCCCGTTCCAACACCTTTTCAAATTCAAATAGAAAAATGTAAGAAAATCATGAACCGAGATAAAGAACCTATCCCGTTCAGTCAACTTTTTCAATTATGAATGTAAGGCTTAGTAAACTTCACGGTTCATGATTTTTTCACGCTTCGTTAGGTAGGGTTTTTCATATAAATAGAACATAGTTTAGTTTTAGAATTAGATTAAATCATCTCCTAATGATGCCAACACGGTTAGCGAAACGTACGTCGAACAGTTAAAAAAAAAAGTGATTTGTTGTTCAGTGGTAAATCTCTTCAAGTTCAGTATAAGACCCTTGATTTTGAACAAGGTTTATCTTCAACCGCTCCTCTAACATTACTAAAGTGAGTGTAAAACTTGTACACTTTTTTTGCATAGCTTTATCACTATAGCACTTTCTTAACGTTTTTAATGCATTAGCACAAGAAATTTCTATTTTTAGATAAAATTTAATGCAAATCCTTTTCTCGAAAAATATATTCATTAAAAAAGTAGCCGAGAATATGTTTGAATAATTAACAAAAGAACTTAACAAAGAAAATTAAATGATTGAATCGACATGTAAAGGGTGGGAGTTTTAAATATAAGTCACTTTACTTTTTGATCATATTAGTATACTGTATCTACAACTGATATTTCAAAAAAATAAACGGTTCTGGAGTTTCTCTCTGGTATAAACAGACTCTTTGAACTGTAATCATTTCGGTCCAGTTTATACCGGAAAATACCAAGGCCTATAAATTAATTGTAGAACTGATCTACATTCTAAAATCTTACTTTTACAGCAGGCCATGATGAACATTTACGCAAATACGAAATATTTCTTCTCCGCATCGGTGTATCTTACATTTTTTTCTTTATGTTTTTCTGTATTCTAGAACAGTCGCGTTATAAAAAATCGTTCCGCATATTTCCGCAATTATTTTTAGCCTATATTATCAAAATTCCTTTAAACGTTTATTTTATACAGGATGTGTTGAAAACAGACAGTTTTTGTTTGTCACTATTTCAAAGCTTTATCCAGATGCTAATATTTCCGCATGTTTTAAACTATATATTTCCATCAGTTTAGCCTGGCATATGCTAATATAGCACATATAAATGTTTACTTTAAACCGAATACGGTAAAAAAGAGAAATGTTCTAGTTAGACATTCTTAATAATATTTTTCCGGATACATAAAGAATGTTTATGTCTTATATTGTATTACTTTTGAAATATAATGATTTTTAAAAATGTTGTATTAAAAATAAATTACATAGGAAACTAATTTTTAATACATTATTTTTTTAGTATAAATTAATTATTCTTATGTTATTAGAAAAAAAAGACCAAAACATAAAATGTGAGTATACAAATGAATGCTTCGGATAGCATGGACAGAGCACCGAACTAATGTCTTCATTTTGAAGGAACTAGAAATTAAAAACCGCCTGTGTAAAATTATCAGCCAAAAATACCAATACATAATTTGGTCACATCGTAAGACGAACGGATGATGAAGCGAAACTTATGATAAATGGAAAGGTCAATGGGAGAAGGCCAAGATCATGAGACTACTGACCTGACAAGAGATAAGGAGGCATGGAAACAAATCATGCAACTATCGATAACATAATGTCACTATACCCTTATACGGATTAAGGATAGAGAGAAAGTTTACAAAAATAAAATGTCTTTTTCTTATTCCCGTAGTGCTTTAGCCTGTCAGTGAGTCTAGACCTTCCACAACCCTCGCCTCCATCGGGATCAATCTTCATCAATCCCTTGCTACTTTTTGATGTGCTATAGTTTTTCAGCTTATTCTATCATATATGCTTACACATTTACATTCAGTTTCATCCGTTCTTACATTGTTCTGCTAATGTGTCTTTGGTCCACCTCCCTTTCTGTTACTCACTCTTCGTCTCTCCGTAATTCTCCTTGGTATTTGACTTTCTGGTATTCTCGCTCCTTGCCCTACTATTCTGCATTGCAAAACCCTGATATAGTCTTCATTATCTAGCTCTTTGTATTCATCACCCGGCGTTATTTTCTAAAATTACACCGAAACTGCACTTTAGGTAGATAGGGTCATGATTTTCCGTGACACTGGGCCAATGTAAAACCATTATCTTCTCTTCCTTGGTGTTTCCGCTGCTTGACCACAGTCGACGAATGTAGATCAAGCGCTTAAGATATTGTATTAATCGCATTTGCAGATCGCACTTAGAGTGCCTCACCTGTCCAAAATAAGTAGTTACGACGGTCACCGTCTTACCGTTTAGCTCTTTGTGTAATTGCTTGAGATCAAATTTATACCTGATTCTGCAGTTTCCATTGTCATTCCCAGAACCAAAAATGTTTCTCGATACTACTCTTTTGAATAATGCAAGCACTTCTATTTTTTTTGTGAAGAAATACGTTTCGATCTACGACTATTGACAGAATGAGTGTTTTTATAGAAATTGATCCTCGTACATACCTTTTTTCACTATGTTGACCATATATTTCGAAGGGCACCTGGGTTCTGCGCTCGGTAAACAAACCTTGGTTTGATCATATGTCTGTAGATTTATTTGCTCAAAGATGAGCACAGAGATGTATCAACAACACTCTGCTCTCAAATGATTTAAAGCCTAGTGCCTTGCTTGGCAGTTTATTAAAAATTGCGCATTAAAAATTAAATGAAAAATAAATTACACACAATTAAAAACTTACTTAGGATGATAACTTTTTCTGCAAATAATTTGTTTAACTTTCCTGGAAACGTGGCAGCATTTACCTTATCAGCCAAAGCAGATTCTCAGGGAATGTTTGTTGAATTAAAGCAATTGTGTAATGCCTCAAAGATCAAAAAATACCCAGTCTATGGAAAAATGCTGAAGTGATTCTTCTTCATGAGAAAGGAACACAGGAAGATGAAAAAACTACCACCCAATAAGCCTTCTATCAGTTATGTATAAAGTTTTCACCAAGATAATATCTAAAAGAATATTAGGAACACTGAATGATGCACAACCAAGAGAACAGGCAGGATTCAGAAGTGGATTTAGTACAATGGACCATATCTAGGTTGTCCAACAGACCATAGAAAGGCACAATGAATACACCATGCCAATGTGCTTCGCTTTTATTGACTATGAAAAGGCATTTGATTCAGTATCAACGCAGGCCATAATGGATGCATTGCTTAACCGAGGGATAGACAGAGCCCATGTGAGCTATGTATGAGCAAGCTACAGCTACAGTTCACATGGATGACTTTGAAGTTAAAATCAACGTAGAACGTGGCAGGGTGGCCCAATATCGCCTGTTCTTTTCTCAGCCTGTCTTGAAGAGGTATTTCGTAATCTGGATTGGGAACAGCAGGGAATAAAAATCAATGGTGCATATCTAAGCCATCTTAGATTAGCGGATTATATCGTTCTCCTTTCACAAGACCCAGATGAGCTACAAGAATACATACGAGAGCTGCAAAGGGCGCTAAAAAAGAGTCAGGTTATGTTTAACAAATTTGCTATCAACAGAAGAATTTCTATTTTAGGAAGAGATTTAGAGTTTGTGGACCACTACATATATCTTGGGCAAAGGATTTCAATGGAGGGTGATACCGCCCGGGAGGTAGAACGGCGGGTTAAATGTGGCTGGCAGGCATTTGGCCGGCTCAGTATAGTATTTAAGAGCAAACTCCCACTTTGTCTGAAGAGAAACGTTTTTAATCAGTGCGTGCTGCCTGTTTTGGCATTCGGAAGTGAAACATGGACACTCACATCACAATCAGTTCAAAAGCTTTGGGTTGCACAGAGGGGAATGGAAAGGTGTATGCTTGGCATTGCAAAGCGGGACAGAAAGACCTGCATATGGATCAGAGAACACACGAAGGTATGTGACATCATTGGAAAGGCGAAAGAATTGAAATGGAAGTAGGCAGGTCATATAGCGAGACGATGCGACGACAGATGGACCAAAGCAATTCTGGAATGGATTCCAGTCAAACGCCCGCGAAGAAGGGCGAAAACACGATGGACGGATGACATCATCAAGTATATTGGACCCGAATGGCACGGGAAAGCTCAGGACCGTGCGAATTGGAAGCATACTGCGGAGGCCTTCATCCTGCAGTGGATCGACAATGGCTGAATGATGATGATGATGATGATGATGACGATGATAACAACTTCATAACAACAACTTGATAACAAATAAATAACATCTTTTTAAGAAAACGACAAAGGAAAATCATACAAAAGAATCCAAAAAATAATCAATAAAAACCCACATTCCCATCACAAAAAAAAGTGCGCGAAGAAAAAAACAACAAACAACAAAAATCCATACCAACAAAAATGCCTTGTTGAAATCAAGAAGTGCGTCCCAATATGATGTAAGTGTCAAATTTATAAAACAATATGATCTATGGTAAGTCGAACTGTATTTATAACATTATAATCACACAAACATTAAGATATTACTTATGGAACTCGAAAAAGATACAAAAATGCCGAAACATCGTTCCAAATAAATGAAAATAAAATTCCTCACTACAACAACTCATTATTCGGGACCTAAATTCCCAATATATATATATATATATATATATATATATATATATATATATATATATATATATATATATATATATATATATATATATATATATATATATATATATATATGTATATATATATATATATATATATATATATATATATATATATATATATATATATATATATATATATATATATATATATATATATATATATATATATATATATATATATATATATATATATATATATATATATATATATATATATATATATATATATATATATATATATATATATATATATATATATAATATATATATATATATATGTATATGTATATATAAACTAATTGTCAACTACCTATTAGTTGACAATTTTTTGACCTCCCCCTATATAACATAAACGTTTATTCGCATTTAATGGAGTGACGCTGGTCCCCATAACGAGATTTGTGTCGGAACACGAGGACAAAGTCAACGCGGACCGACGATTTTAACCGGGTGATGGGGAACAGGAGGGGTCACAGCCCCGAGGCCCTTCTCAACGCTCCCCCCGCGTGTTATCTTTGGTGTGGCAATATCGCGCCTCGTTTCATCTGGAGGCTAAGTCGGAGTTGGATTTTGGGTCCTGTATTCAATTAAGAAGTTCTGTTTGGACAGCTAATCGGCCTGTCTGATGACAAGGACGACAACAGTGAGTCCGTTTTGAATACGTTTTGTTAAAATTGCATGAAACCGTTTCGAATTTTTCGTTTTAGACACGATATAAATTTCATGGAAATAAGGCAACAATACCTTGAATATTCAAGTGAAACTGCCTTAATTTTTATATATACTATCAACCGTTGATTTATGAAAGGTGCAGTTAAAACAATTGGGATTAGAAAAACTATAGCTCAACCCTTTATACGACTAGTTATTTATGCAGACAATACTAATTGGAAGATACTAGTACAAGTATAAAAAAAAATCCTCGACGAAGTATTGCTATCATTGCCCAGAAAATCAAAATAGAAGAGACTGGAAGTTAACGAAGAGACAATGAAATTGCAGAATTACCTAATATTGCAGAAGAGATACGTCCAAAACAAAGCAGATCAACATCGGAAATTACAAATTTAAAAAAGTGTAAAATTTTTACTATCTAGGGATACCTCTAGAAACAAACTAATAGCAAGAAAGAGATATCCACATGAATATGCATATGAATGAATATTAGCTGGAAACAGAGCCTATAGGGTATAAGAGAAATTATTAAGAAGCAAAAACTTAACCAAAAATGCTAAACCTTAATTTAACCTTACTTATATTAATATCCTTTTAAAAATTAAAAACAGAATTATAAAAAAAAAAAAAAATATATATATATATATATATATATATATATATATATATATATATATATATATATATATATATATATATATATATATATATATTATATATATATATATATAAATATAATAAATATATATATATATATATATATATATATATATATATATATATATATATATATATATATATATATATATATATATATATATATATAGATTATCATCATTATCATCATCAGCCCGTGTCGATCAACTGCAGGATGAAGGCCTCTTGAGCATGCTTCCAATTTTCACGGTCCTGGGCTTTCCTCTGCCACTTGGGTCCTATATACTTAACGATGTTATCAATCCATCGTGCTTGCTCTCTTCTTCGCGGACGTTTGCGATCAAGCGGTATCCGCTCCAGGATTGTCTGGGCTCATTTGTCGTCCCATCACCTCGCTATATGGTCTGCCCATCTCCATTTCGATTTCTTTCTATTCAAATGATGTCACATTTTCGTTTGTTCTCTGATCCATGCGCGGAGCTTTCTGTCTCGTCTTGTAATGCCAAGCATACATCTTTCCATTCCCCTCTGTGCTACCCGAAGTTTTTGAACTGACTGCGATGTGACTGTCCAGGTTTCACTTTGGTATGTCATAATGGGTAGGACGTACTGATCGAATACTTTTCTTTTCAGGCAAAGTTGGAGTCTATTCTTAAACACTATGTTGAGCCTTCCAAATGCATACCAGCCACATTTAACATGCCGTGCTACCTCCCGGGAGGTATCCCCCTCCATAGAAATCCTCTGCCCAACATATATTAAGTGGTCCACAATCTCCAAATCTCTCCCTAAAACTGAAATTCTTTTGTCTTCTGCGAATTGAACAAAACCTGACTCTTTTTCAGGTTTATTTTTAAGCCAAATGGTTCGCCAGCCCTTTGCAGTTCTTGTATAAGTCTTTGCTGTTCCTCTGGGTCTTGTGAAAGGAGAACGATATCATCTGCAAATCTAAGATGACTTAAGTTTGCACCATTGATCTTTACACCATCCTGTTCTCAATCCATTTTACAGAATACTCCTTCAAGGCCAGCCGAGAAAAGAATAGGTGATATTGCGTACACCTCGTTCTACATTAATTCCCACTTTAAGATCATTAAGGAGAACTGGCGCTGCAGCTCCATCACATATCGATCCTAATAAGTTTACATATGCTTTGTCCACCCCCTGGCTAAGCAGTGCATCCATTACGGCATGCTTTGAAATGGAGTCATATGCTTTTTTATGGTCGATAAAAGCCAAGCACAGTGGCATGGTGTATTCGTTATGTCTTTCTACGGCCTGCTGTACAACCTGGATGTGATGATGACTAATGACATCGTAAAGTATATTGGTCCTGAGTGGCAGAGGAAAGCCCAGGCCCGTGAAAGTTAGAAACATGCTAAAAAGGCCTTCATCCTGCAGTAGATCAATACGGGCTGATGACGGATGATAACTACTTTTCTTGGTAAAATTAATCATTTACTTCCTCGCCTTGATGTTTTCTTTAAACCATTTATAATAGTTCCTGTTAAAATAGGAATTATCCGCTGACGTTGCGAACCCAACTTAATACCGCCACAGCTGGTAACTATACTATTAAGCTGTTGGATAGCAGTCCTGCTAGTTGGAAAACATCACTGTTTATCCGATTATCACTGGTTGCCCTTAGTAAGCTTACAGCTTGAGCAGGTTGATTATCAATTCCTACGGAAGTTTTTTCTTCTTTTGAGTGGCTAGTCAGAAAACAAGGAAATTTCTTCCGCGCATCACATAAAAAATGCCCAATTCCTCGGCCGTCATCAAACGTCAGCAATCATCCCGAGATCGGTTTCTGTCGTTATGTCATAGGAAATGTGTTCTCCTGATATGACATATAGGTCCATTTTTCAGACTCCCATTTTTTTTACGTACATACGTTGCTTAAATTGAATTGTTTTATGGCTTTTCCTATGAAATGCCTTACTAAATCTCATTGAATGCCTTCCTAAACTGAGATATATCACGTTGTTCTCCATATTTTTTCACGTTTTTTTTAGCATCTAGAAAGTTAAAAACATCTTTATCGTTCTGAAGCTATTTTATTGGGTTAATTGAAATCTTACATCCCATTCAAAATAAAATATTCAACAAAAAAAAGGGTATACATCCAACATTATGTAGCGTAGGTATAAAGTAAACAAAACACATTGATAATCAATATTATGTCATTAAGAAGAATCATTTGGATCGAAAAGTAAAAAAAAAGGAAACAATAAACGTTTTTGCTATTGCTTGACCAAACACTACAACATAACTCATGAACGTATTACACTCTCGAAGCAACGCCAAACTATAATGAAGAATAATACCTTCACAACTTCAAAAATAAAAAAAATAAATGTAGAATATCTTACGCGTCAAGTGATTGAATGATCAAAAACGCATCGTTTGGTCTGTAAATGATGAAGGGCTTTTCCACCTTTGCTAAAACTACTTTTTTTATTAACCAGCCTGGGATCTCCATAACTATTTCTTCAACTTGAGGAATAAGATATAATAGCTAGGAACCAGATCTGCGTTATTCGTATTCACGATTCCGTTATTCGTATTTCAGTATTCGCGGATTAAAAAATTGTAACTACTTTTTGTATTCGCGGCTGAAAATGTATTTATGCGAAGATAGAAGACTAATGATATAAATTCTATTTTTAGAATAAATTGTATTTATTTACCGGTTATCTTTCAAAACAAACAAGTATCAAAGTATTTACAAACAAACAAGTCTTATTAGCGCTTAGCAGAAAGTTCTTTGACAAATAAGCCGCCGCGATTGTAACCGCCGCCGGTTAACGCGTGACGCTATGGCTTTTGATAAAAGCCGTCTTCGCACGATCGGTGCCGAATATTTATTTTATTGTTCCTTGTCATTCGTCGTAATAATTTCGAGCGAATAGCGTCGAGCGTCTTTTCTGGTTTGTTCGCGATTTATAAGATCGAGTAAAAGTAAAGGAAAATTAGTTCCTACAGGAAAAATAGTCGTGTAGCCGCTTAAGGTAAAAATAAAAATGTTTGAACGTTCTCGCCTTGGCGAGTCGTTTGCATCCATATCACGTTTTGTTAATGTCAATGAATCAACTGTACGATCCAAACACTACTGCTCTGTTCTAATAGATCAGGAGATTGTTTAATTAAGCCACTTATGCTTTACAGATCGCAAAATTTGCGTGCTTTGAAAAAGCAAAACAAGGACAACCTACCAGTGTTTTTGCGTTCAAACAAGAAAGCGTGGGTTTCGTGGGAAGCGTGGATTTCGAGATTGTCTTGTTGATGAAGTTGAAACTTATTTAAAGAAAAAAAAATAGATTTCAAGGTAGTTCTAGTTTTGAACAATGCTCAGGTTACCCTCGTGAGCTTGAAGCTATGCTTCCAAATATAAAGGTGATATTTTTGCCTTCTAACACGACAGCTTTACTCCAACCTATGAACCAAGGATTAATCCTGGCCTTTACGCTCTATTACTTTAGAAAATTCTTTAAAATCATACTGAAAAGCATGGAATGTCATCCTGATATGAATGTTATGTAATACTGGAAAAATTTTGACATAGCAAACTGCATTGTTAACGTACAAGAATCACTGCAAAATCTGAAGCCATACACATTGAAATCATGCTGAAAAAAACTGTGGGTTGATCTGTCGGTAATGATGAAGAATCCGTGCCAATTTAAACATTAACTGAAAACATTGCTCAAGTTGCGAATGGCATAGGACGAAATGGTTTTAAACAGATAAAATCAAGTGACATTCAAAAATTGCTTGAATTCCAAAATAAAGATTTGACTGAAGCCGACTTGGGAGAAATGCTTAATCCCCATTCCATTGAAGAGGAAGCCCCAACGAGCACTGAAAAGGTGATATTAAACTTAGAAAACCTGAGTGAAGTTTTATAAATGGCAAATGAGCTTTGTGATTTTTTATATTGATAAGGAGCTTTGTGATAAGGAGCTGTAAGGACTGTAAGGTCTGTATACCGGAGAAAAAGGAAATCGAAATATTTATGAAAGTGGTAAAAAAATTGAATTATCGAAGTGTTAAAAGTGATAGATTCTGGATGGCTATGTCACAACAACATTAAAGTCTCTACTCTTATTACATAAAAAACCCAATGATTCCTCTTTTGAATTTTTTCTAGCCTGCATAAATGTCGGAAATGGCTGGCGGTATTAGTTCGAGTTGCTATTCGAGTTCAAGTAATATGCCTCAAAGATTTTCGACCAGAATTGGAAGAATTCTTCATTTTCCACTTTTTGTGGATGTCCCAGACGTTATGTATCATTAAAGTCAAAATTTCTTGTTCGAATTGCTGCAACTACTTCTTACGAAAAGTACTGTACGAAAGAGCATTATCCCCCAAAACCGTACAAATAATGTACCTGAATTTCCGTAGCATTATTTTTCAGTTGAAAAATGAAAAGAAGGCAATGCCTCAACTGTTGCTTTTCGAACGACATCGCGATTTTTTGGTTATATTCACAGTAGGCTCGCATATAGGCATTTTCACAAGCTGGTAAGCGCAAGCGCAACCGCCATGTTGAAAAAGCGGCAATACGAAAGTTTCGAACTGTTTTATGTAATAATGATAAAAAGATAAAGTGTTAGGGTTAGAGGCGCATCAGCAACTAGGCTATTTAGCGACTGGACTTACAGCTTAACGTGGGTTCCGAACCACGGGTATCAGGTTCCGTCAAACCCATGCACTCCCCTCGGGCTATAAACCCTTGGCTATGTGCCTACCCATAAGTCTATCAAGAAACCTACCGACTGGCGAGTGACCAACGTAGAACATTTCTCAGAAGGTATCCGGCCTTACCCAGCCTTTAACTGGCGTGACTGAGGGGTAATTCGTTGTCGGATTTTACACTCTTGCCTAGAAACAACCAGAAACATTTAGGAAGTAAACAGATAGAAGAAAGAAAGAAAAACAGCCATCCGAGCGCGCTGGAGTCGAACCAACTACCGCTCCAGTGCGGTTTCGGCAGAGCAGCGGCAGGCCGCTGCTCTTACCGTCCGCACCAACGCGACCGGCATGTAATAATGGCTGGAAACGCTGTCATCTCTGATATCAAATAGTTCATTAGAAAAAATTATTGATGGGGCTGTACTAATTCACAGTTCAATAGAGACACATAGTTGTGAACAATTAAGAAGATGGTTGAAATGTCATGGACGTCCGCAAAAAGGAAATAAAAGAGAGCTGATTGAGAAGTTATGCATTTATATTCTTATTCTGTAACAAAGACATTAAATTAAATAGAAACATAATGATTAATTATTTTAAATGTATTTTAATTAACTAAAAATAAATTCTTAGAATTTGCAGAAGACACATTTTATAGAATTAATTATATATGATCCGATATATTGATGTATTTAAAAATATCAGAATAATGTTGTATAATACTTGATAATGAATTAAAAATGAAAGAACATACAGGGTGAAACATTCTATCGGAAACAGTGTACCGGTTGATACAACTATTGACAAAGGAAAATTGAATTATTTTGAACGAACTGAATTTGTCCCGTTGAATCTAAACCCGTTTGTATTAAATCTGTTTGTTTTCCTACCGTTCTCGGAATTGTATTTGAAGCTTCACAGTTTGTACTTTCTGCAATTACACTTCTTTTCGAAGACAATAATTCTTCACGTAATCTTTCTTGAACAATACAGGTATTGTTATCGATTACATCACTAATCTTTTCTTCGTCCATCAATGTCTACAGCAAAAAGATTTTTTTTATTAAAACCAAGGATTATTTGTAATTGTTAATTCCAAATTTATACTTTACCTGTTTAACAGTTTTAATATTATGAATATTTTTCGTAAGAGATCCAAATGAAGCAACATTTACTTTTTTGTATTTTCCCATTAAACTTGTTCTTATTTAAACACCTATAAAATGTATGCTAAATGTTATTTTGATGAAAAGGCCTATTATACCTTATTTTGAAACTGAAGGCTCGTACAATAAAATAACTATATTAATAAGTTCTGCAGTCAATGAAACGTAGGGGCCGAGAGTTAAGTTGAGGACCTATTATGTCCCCGAAAAGCATTAAATCTTTAGTGAGGTAATTTAAAATTGATCAATTTCAATCTCAGCTTCCTGACATTTCTGATTATTAACTGGCTTTCATTATCAAATCACCTCTCGTTTTGTCCGAAAACAAACCGGTGGTCTTTCACCCCATCGCCCAACCTTAATCAATCCTAATAAGGAGCTCCGACCTCGGTGCCGCATCCTGCAAAGGAGGAAACCGGGCCCGAGCATCGCGGGAGATCGCAGCTTCCTGTTCTCATCTTACCTCACACATCCGGCCGGAGACCAGTTACCGGTAGTTTTCGGGAAACAGTCCTGCGAATAATTCAGTCCTGCAACTTGCCACTTTAACCACCCCTTCGGCCCCACACTTACCCGCCCACCGTCACCTAATGAATAGGTAATTAGTCTTGTGCGCGAATGTTTCTCAGGCCTGGGGCTTCCTGTTGTCCACGCAGGACCCCAGGTTTGCGTCTTGGGACCCATTAGACGAAGACGGTAGCATGAACGGACGTATGAGGGGGCGGATCTGGAGGGGCAGGAGAGCGGTGGTAAGGCCGACCGTACTCCATTGTTGGAGCGGCTGGATCGAATTGAATTAACTGTAATTAGGGGAGGATTAACATGGGAGTTGGGGGATTCTTGCCTGGAAGGAACTATTGTGCAAGTAAGTTCGGAAACTACAAGATTTAGTTTCGGGTAACGGTCGTTTGGTCGATGTGTATTAGCGATGGTTCGACGAAGGATTCCGTAAGTGAATTTATGTCTCGCGAGGGATCGCTTATCGATTTGTGGGGGGCATCAGTGACCTATACGGTTTCATGAGATAAGAGTCCTTAATAATTCTGGTCAAAACTTTTTGCTGGACATTGACCAAGCTTTATATATATAAGCTATATATGAAAATTTTCAAGTAACTCTATTGTATTTAAGTAAGCAAACAAATTTTGCTTATACAGGGTGAGGCAAGTGTCACACGATCTATTTAATTATCTATAACTAATAAAAGAAGCAGTTTTTTTTTCAATAAATTAGTCTTTAAATTTTGTTTTAATTAATTTTTGAAAATTATGTCAATCAAATGTTTGCCATTAACCAACATTATTACTTTATGCCCTGTTTAATACATTTTGCATAACTTTTATCAACATATTTGGTGTTAATGGAGCAATTTCATCGCGGATGTTATCCTTGACTGTACGGGTTGGGACTTATTTATATACATATTTCCTTCAAAAATCCCTATAAAAATATTCCAGAACCGTAAAAATATATTCCCCACCCATCCTAAGAGGCCCAGTTGACATACAGTACTAATATATCTACAATTAGACTGACAACCACATCAACATATGTAAATGTTTAAATGTAAGTTTCACCTTACTGTAAGTTGTTGAAAAGCTTTAAAAACAAGTGCATCAAAAATTACACATTATTCAGATCAGTCTGTATCGCGCAGTCTATATAGTTCATTATATTTATCGTCATAGCCATTAAAAGCTCATTATTTTTCAAAAAGCTTGACTTAATAATAACATATACTTACCCACTGTAGAAAGAACTGTTGTAGTTAAAAATCGGAAGACTTGGTGGCTTTGGACTTCGAACAGCTTCGAATCTCGACAGTTCGAAGCTATCTACCACGAGAGCAAATACCTGAAAATGCCAAATGGGATTTTAGCGAAACGTCGTCAAGAATGTGAAAATTCATCAAACAAACGGATTGACATCCGGAAAAATAATTCTAACACACACACACGCATATATATATATATATATATATATATATATATATATATATATATATATATATATATATATATATATATATTTATATATATTTATATATATATATATATATATATATATATATATATATATATATATATATATATATATATATATATATATATATTTATATATATTTATATATATATATATATATATATATATATATATATATATATATATATATATATGTATATATATATATATATATATATATATATATATATATATATATATATATATATATATTCAGGCTTCAAATCATCCAAGCTTATATACCAACTATAAGCTATAAGGATAAGGAAATTGAGAAATTTTATGATGATGTGGCCCAGCTTTTATACAAGGAGAAATGTAGGTACAAAATCCTGATAGGTGATTTTAATGCCAGAATTGGAACAGCAAGAACTAGTGAAAATGAAACTGGCTCATATGCAACTGGTGAGCGGGAAAATAATGGTGACAGATTGGTTGATTTGGTTGAAGGATAAGAACTTTATATTATACATTACTTCTATAAGTAAAATATCAGCCGAAAATGGACATGGAAAAATCCATCTGGACTCACAAGTGAAATTGATTATATCATGACCAACGATAAAACAATATTTTGCAATTGTACTGTCCTTAACAATTTTAATATTGGAAGTGACCACCGAATGGTACGAGCAAAAGTTAATATTAACTGCCGAAGAGAGCGCGAAAGAATAATAAGGTCAAAGAAGAGCTAAGTGAATTCTGGGAAATTCTGGAGAGGGGCAGCGATTTTGAGATAGTTTTGTCAAACCGCTTTGCTGTGTTACAAAACACGAAGGAGATGGAAATATCAGCCCAATATGAAGAAATCACCAACAATGTGCTTGAAACGGCTGCTTCAATTGCACCAGAAGAAAAATGTTTCAAACAGACAAAAATCTCCAGTAAGACCATTGAGATAATGAGAAAACGACGGACAATGAGAAATGCAGGGAGTACTTTTGAGAGGATCGAGTACGCTGAGCTCTGCAAAATTATAAGAAGACGTATTAGAAAGGAGACGCACCGGTTCAACGAGCAGCTTGTGCACAGAATTCTGAAAGAAAACAAGGGCATTAACAAGGCTAAACAGAAGCTGAGAAAGAAAAAAAATGCAAATGTATATCGTAATGCGTGAGGATGGCACAGTGTGCAGGGTGCGAACGGAAATGCTAGAGGTCGTCAGAAAATTTTCATTTATATGAAGTTATATGAAGTTCACAGTTATATGAAGATCAGACCCAATCAAAGACAACCATACCCCCGATAGAACAAATGCCAGATATACTAGTTGAGAAAATGAAAAATGCTATAGAATCGATGAAAGCGACAAGGGTCCAGGAAGCGTCTGTCGTAATGCTAAAAGCGGGTGGTCGGACTTTACATAAAACACTAGCAAAATTATACTTTAAATGCATCAATGAGCAAAAAGTACCTGACTTATGGAAAAATGCACATGTTATCATTTTACATAAAAAAAGAAGCACAGGAAGATTTAAAGTACTACTGTCCAATAAGCCTCATATCAGTAATGTACAAAGTTTTCTTCAAGATAATATCTAAAAGAATATTAAGAAAACTGAATGACGCACAACCAAGAGAACAAACAAGATTTAGTAGTGGATTCAGTACAATGGACTACATCCAGGTTGTACATCAGGCCATAGAAAGACACAACGAATACATCATGCCACTGTGCTTGCTTGGCTTTTATTGACTACGAAAAAGCATTTGAATCTCAAAGCAGGCCATTGCTTAGTCAAGGGGTAGACAAAGCATATGTAAACCTTTTTGGATCGATATATCATAGGGCTACAGCAACAATTCACCTAGACGATCTTGAAGTTGGAATTAATGTAGAGCGAGGTATACGGCAGGGTGACGCAATATCGCCTATTCTTTTCTCGGCCTGCCTTGAAGAAGTATTCCGTAATCTGGATTACGGATGGTGGATAATATAAAGATCAATGGTGCAAACTTAAACCATCTCAGATTTGCAGATGATATAGTTCTCCTTTCAGAAGACCCACAGGAGCTGCAAAGGGCTGGCGAACCATTTGGCTTAAAAATAAACTTGAAATAGAGTCAGGTTATGTTTAATAGATTTGCTGAGGAAAGAAGAATTTCAGTTTTAGGAAGGGATTTGGAGATTGTGGACCACGGTATATATCTTAAACGGAGGATTGCAATTGGCATAAAGTCCGAGACGTGGAACGGCGTGTAAAGTGTGGCTGGTAGGCATTTGGCAGGCTCAACATAGTGTTTAAGAGCAAACTCCCACTTTGCCTGAAAGAAAAAGTATTCGATCAGTGCGTCCTGCCCGTTATAACATACAGAAGTGAAACCTGGACACTCAGTCCAAATTCAATTCAATCAATTCAAAAACTTCGGGTAGGACAGAAGGAAATGGAAAGATGTATGCTTGGCATGACAAGATGAGACAGAAAGCGCTGCACATGGATCAGGGAACAAACGAAAGGGTGTGACATCATTGAAAGAGTAAAGCAATTGAAATGGAAATGGGCAGGCCATATAGCGAGGCGATGGGATAACATAAGGACCAAAGCAATCCTGGAGTGAATACCTCTTGATCGCAAACGTCCACGAAGAAGACCGAAAGCACGATGGACTAATGACATCGTTAAGTATATATCGGACCCAAGTAGCAGAGTAAAGCCCAGGAGAAAGCCCGTGAGAGTTGGAAGCATGTTGAAGAGGCCTTTATCCTGCAGTGGATGCGGCACAGGCTATATATATATATATATATATATATATATATATATATATATATATATATATATATATATATATATATATATATATAATCGAATCTTCTATCAGAATATAGATCAGTATCGAAATTATAATTTTTAATATAATAATATTTATTATTATATTAAAATTATATAATTAATATATTTAATGTATAAATTGTAGTGATTCTGTCAATAATTCATTAACAGAGACCTTATTGTGGTATAATTATTGATATTTCGTCATTGATGATTGATTGTATACCTACCATATATTTCCTTCTCCATCCCTTCTTATCCTGTGTCATCTGCATAATACCTTCCTACTCTATGCCTCCATTTTTTGCTCCTTCCTCAATTCCTTCAATCCACCTTTTTCTCGACCTTCCTCTATAATTTTTCCCAGTTGGTCTTCTTTGGTACACTGCCTTCGTGAACCTGTTATCTCGCATTCTGCAGATGTATCCGAACCATCTAAGTTGTCACACTATCATTTTTCCATTTATTAACTTTATTTGTGGGTTTTGCCTAGATATCTAATTTCTTATTCTGTCTGTTTTTGTTTTTTGTCACTTGGCAACAAAGGAGAAAGTTGCGTAAATTTTCGGTCCGCAATTAAGCTCAAATATTTGGGAAATTAAGAGCAAAATTCCAGTGATACTTAAAAGCAAAAAAAGTGGGTTAAAGTGGCTAAAATAACGGAAAACAAATCAAAAGTAAAATTAATGAACCCAATAATATAAAGATTAAATAACACCATGTCGAAAATCCGAACGACCCTTTTCGTAAATGAAAATATAATCTAATAATTAACTATTTTAAATTAAAGGAAAGTAACTTTTTAAATAACATACACAGTAAACTTAAAGAGATTTACCACTAAACACCAAAACACTTTTTTGAACTGCTCGACGCACGTTTCGCTACCCATGTTGGCATCATCAGGAGATGATTTAATCTAATTCTAAAACTAAACTATGTTCTATTTTGTTGAGATTAAATCATCTCCTGATGATGCTAACATGGTTAGCGAAACGTGCGTCGAGCAGTTCAAAAAAGTGTTTTGGTGTTTAGTGGTAAATCTCTTTAAATTTAGTGCATCACACCAAAGGTTCCAATAGAAGAATTGAAAATACACAGTATTTATTTATTCATCCAAATTGATTTTGTCTCCTTCAAAGTAATCCTTTCTCACTCCAAACATTTATTCCAACGTTATTTTTTCCGTTCTTCGAAACATATACTCGGCTTCATGTATTTCCTACCTACTTGATATATTGTATAGATTAAAAACGGCGTTCACAAAATGTTTTTTTTTCAATCAAGGGAACAGGAAAAGTCACACAGTCCAATATCTGGTAAATATGGTGCTTGTGGAACAGTTTGTATTTGATTTTTAACGAAAAATTAGAGGATTTGCGCGTGAGATGGAGCTTTATCGTGATGCAAATACCATGAAGTATTTTGCCACAAATCTGGTTATTATTTCTTCGTATTGACTAATAATTAGCCGGCGATTATTCATTACAAGATACTTTACTTTACTAATGTTTTCTTATTGATTAACTTAACTTGGAATATCTTATTGAACGAGATTCATCTACAACTGCCTCTCTATCATCACTAAAGTCCATGCACTATTTGTAAACATTTATTTTTGACATAACTTCATTGTCGCACACTTTTTTGGCATTTTTAATGCGTCAACACAAAAAATTTCGTTTTTAGACCAGTTTTTACGCAAATTTTTTGCTCAATAAATTTATTAAAAAAAGTAATAATTTCCCACAAAAATATGAGGGTCGTTTAATAAGTCTTTAGAAAAAGATAGAAAAACAAATTAATTTAAGTAGATTTTTTTATTTTTAAACATAATCTGCTTTTAGCTCTATACATTTTTCCAAGCGTTTCTCCAACTTTTTTAAGCCGTCTAAAAAGTAAGATTTCGGAAGGTCCTCAAAAGAGGCATCTGTTTGGGCGATGACCTCCTCGTTCGATGTGAACCGTTGTCCACTGAGCCATTTTTTTAAGTTCGGAAATTAAAAAAGTCACTGGGAGCCAAATCCAGTGAATACTGTGGATGTTGTAATAATTCAAACTTCAATTCCATGATTTTGGCCATTGAAACTGTACAGGTGTGCAGCCGTGCATTGTATTGATGGAAGAGGATATTTTTTATTTTCAAATGAGGGCGATTTTTCTTCATTTCTTCGCTTAACCGGTACAATAACAACGCATTAAGGTACGATGCAATAATCGGTGTAGGTAATTAATTGTAGCTAGATCACCAGACCTTGATCCTCTGGTTTATTGTCTTTGTAGGTGGGTTAAATCTTTGTTATATGCAATTAAAGTAGACACATTACTCGACCGGATAATAAATGTAGCAGCAGTTATAAGGATCAGACCAGAATCCATTTCCAAAGCAACCCGAGTTCATAAGAAAGCTGACAATTGCTTGGAAGTAAATGTTTTTTTTTACCCCTGTATGTATCCTCGTAACAGTTTAGAGTAGGACCTATGTTTATAAATAATTTTATATTCATTTTCGGTCCATGAATATGTATATATATATATATATATATATATATATATATATATATATATATATATATATATATATATATATATATATATATATATGTATATATATATATATATATATATATATATATATATATATATATATATATATATATATATATATATATATATATATATATATATATAGTCACTGAGAGCCAAATCCAGTGAATATTGTGGATGTTGTAATAATTCAAACTTTAATTCCATGATTTTGGCCATTGAAACTGTACAGGTGTGCAGCCGTGCATTGTATTGATGGAAGATGATATTTTTTATTCTCAAACGAGGGCGATTTTTCTTCATTTCTTCGCTTAACCGGTACAATAACGACGCATTAAGGTACGATGCAATAATCGGTGTAGGTAATTCTGCGTGCGTCCCAAAAAAAACTGTGGCAGTAACCTTGCCGGCCGATTTCACCGTCTTCACCTTCTTCGGAGCCGGTTTGCCTTCAAAAACCAACTGTTTTAATTACCTCTTTGTCACTGGAGTGTTGTAGTGTATCCATGTTTCGTCCGATATAGAAACATTATGTATCGATGCAGAAACTCATCAGGATTGCGACGAAAAAGCGCCAAAACAGCCTCAGAGTCAACCACATGAATGCGTCTATTCTCCACTGAGACCAAACGTACTTTGCAATAAGTCTGTGGCCTCTACTATTTGGCACACTTTAATTCGTCGATCATTTAAAACCATGTCGTGGATTATGTCAAGCATTTCGGGAGTAGTCACTTTCACTAGACGTCCCGACCAATGTTCATCTTTTGTGGATGTACGTCCACGTTTAGACTCATTTACCCAATTATAAACAGTTGCAAACACAAGAACTCAGTTGCAAACACAAGAACTCAGAACTCAACTTCATCCAACTCAGCTTTGATCTCTTTCTGTATTAAGCCTTTTAAATATAAGTGTTTAATCACCACTCAAAACTCACTTTTTTCCATTTTTCTAAATAAACAAAAGTTTCTTGCTTCAATCGACAATAAAAATGAAACTATGTGATGAATATAACTGACACTTTACAGCTATATGGTGAATAACGATACTTACTAAAAACAAACCATATTCGATGCTACGAGCGCCATCTCTTGAATTTTCTAAGGACTTATTGATCAACCCTCGTATTTGACAAGTACAAAAGATACCATCATTTCTAACTTAATAAGTGAAATTATATCAATTGTCTGTCAGATATCAAGGAATGGTATACTACTTAAAAAACAAATGGTTGTATGGATACGTAAAACGCACGAATTTAGAAAATAAAAGTCACCTTTCTTTTAGTAATAATATTTCTTATAGAATCAGTAACAGAAGGAAAATTGCACGCAGACTCAAAAAGTCAAAAATATCAACTCACTTGAAATGAGGGAGAAACTAAACTTGGACATCCTGTATAAATCATCCGAGGCGCACATGCCTAATCATCAACTTTTTTTGTCATATCTCCAACCAACTAGTCTTAATTGTCAACAAATTGAATCCATTCAGTCACTTAAAGCTATTTCCCTCGTCGATTAATTTTCGAAATCGAATGCTCTTCGATTGTTCCATCGTGTTCGCTCTCTTCCTCCCATTCAATCCGTCTCGTTCTCTCATTATACGCGTACGAGCCGTTGACGATGATGTCTTTTCCAACTGGCAAACGGTTTGTGTGGCCGGTTTTGTTGTCAGTTGTCGAGCGATCTCCGGGGCATTTTTTAGCGCATTGTTACCTTTGCGGCTACCGGGATTGAATAGTTTTGTTGGGAATCTTTAATTTTCTTCGGTTAATTGCTGACAAGGACCGTTCCTTTCACAATAGGAATCATTGATGATCGAGATGGGTTTTATTCAATTTTTTTTCTTTTTCTTCTTTTTGGGTGGCTGAATGATTGATTTAGAGTTGCTCATTTTTTTCTCTCTTTTTGGTGTGTGAGGCAACAGGTAAGAAAATTTTTTTCTTTCACTTCCCGATTAGAATAGGTAACAAAAGGAATAAGAAGATGAAGGTTATGTTGAGACTCAAGATGGTGTCATTGTATTTTTTTTTGGTTGTATCAATTACTCTTTAATAATTATTTTAAAATACAATACAATAATAATTGTATCAATTGTTGCTATTTAACTTGTGATTATATTATTATTATTATTATTATATATACATATATGTTCAGAAAGGCTTCTGCGGTCGGTGATATTAGAATTACTAGGTTCTCGGGTAGAACCGCGTTTTAGATTTGTAAAATATCGACGTTTCGGCTTCCACTTTGAAGCCTTTTTCAAGATAATCTAGTAGATTTACTCCGAGGCCTCAATCTGCCTACTCCCTAGAGTTCACAACTAGAAAAGTTGTTGAACCTGGGAAGTAGGCACGGTTCTACCAAACGCGGTTCTACCCGAGAACCTAGTAATTCTAATCTCTGTCGGACCCATTTGTGCATTTCCCAGTTCAGCTCTGACTTGTGTGATTGATGGTGAACTGTTGACTTGACTCCTTGTATGTATGTAAGAATTCTGTTAGTGAGTCTTGTCAGTGGGAGTCTACTGATATATCCATATAATTTCAACCTTCTTTTTCTTTTGTCCGCCGTTACGTTGGACATTCTCTCTGTAGTCTTTCGAGAATGTAGTCTGTATACTTCTTCTGTCAGTTTTGGGCCGAGAATTTTCCTCATAATTTTGCGTTCTTCTTTTAGTATGTTTACTATGCCGCTTTTTGTATGAAGTGTAAGTGTTTCGCTTGCGTATAGTACCTCTGGTTTGATTACTGTGTTGTAGTGTCTTATTTTTGCGTGTGTGGATAAGCATTTCTTATTGTAGATATTGTGTGTCTTGCCCTATACCCTCTTCATCTCCTGTAATCGAGTGTGCTATCTTCTGTGATATCTTCTGTGTATCCTCCTGTGGGTTCGAGGATCTCGAAGTGAGTGACTCTATTTATGTTGCCGTATTTGGTGTTCAAATTTTGCACATCTAATTTTGAGCAGAATAATTCAGTTTTTTGAAAGGAGATTTGTAGGCCGACTTTCTCTGCACATTCCTTGAGGACTTCGATCTGTTTGGCTGCCCTTTTTTCATTGTCTGCGAGTATGGCATGGTCGTCATGATATTTCTATATTGTTTTTGGATCGTCCGAGTCGTATTGGTTTCCGGTGTCCTTGATTTTTCAGTTCTTTTTCCCATTCCCTTATGACTTTGTCCAGGGCCAGGTTGAAGAGGAGTGGGTATAATCCATCTCCTTGGCGTACTCCAGTTTTAATCAGGAAGGGTTCGGAAATATCTCCCATAAATTTCACTTTTGAGGTTGTGTCAGTCAGTGTCTGTTTGATCAATCGTATTGTTTTGGGGTCGAATCCTTGTTCTTCTAGGATGTTGAACAGATATTTTCGGTCGATGCAGTCGTATGCTTTCTTGAAGTCCGCGAACGTGCAGATGATTGGGACGTTCCTGATAGCTTTGTATTTCAGTATTGTTTTTAGGTTAAATATTTGTTCAGTGCATGAGCGACCAGGGCGAAAACCCGCCTGGTACTCACCAATTTTATGTTCTAATTGTTCTTGTGTTCTCTGGAGAAGGCATGCTGAGAGGATTTTGTAAGTGACTTGTAGTTAGGAGATTCCTCTGCAGTTGTTGATCTGTTCTGTTTCCCTTCTTGTGCAACGGGTGGATAAGAGCACATTTTCATTCATCTGGTAATTTTTCTTTTTGCCAAATGTTATTGATCATTTGCGTAAGTTCCCGCAGTGAATTTGGTCCGAGGTTTTTCAATAATTCCGCGGTGATACCATCTTCACCCGATGACCTGTTATTCATGAGTAGTTTGCGTATGTGAGTGTGGATTTCTTCCTGTGTTGGTGGTGGTGATTCTGAGTAGGTATGGATACAATGTTGGGGTATCTTGTGTCGCGTTCGGGGCAATTGAGGAGATCAAAGAAATAGTGTGCCTGCTCCTGACAATTCTCCTGATTGGTTAGCGCTAATCTCCCATTCCGCTTTCTGAAGCAAAGATTTTGTGGTGTGCATCCACGGATTTCTCTTGCAAAAGTCCTATAAAAGTATCTCGTGTTATAATTGCGGAAATTCTCCTCTATAGAGTCTAGTTGTTCCTTCATGTACTTCCTCTTAGTTTGCCTGATAACCTTTGCGGACTGTTTTCTAGTCACATCAAAAAGCTGTTGACTGTCTGGAGATTTTTTAGTGTTATACTCCTGAAATGCTCGTTTGCGTTACTGCAATACACTTTCGCATTCCGAATCCCACCAAGGGTGTTTTGTGTTTTTTTTTCAATGGGATCAGTTCCTGTGCTTTTTGTGTAATTTTTTTGTGTAATTTTTTCCATGTATCTGCCTGTTCCTTTTCCCATTCCTCTGTTATGTTGGAGTCCTTGATCTTTTTTGTGTAGAATTTATGTAGATGTGCTTTTTTGTGATGAATTCTCCTTGGGGTGAACTTGACTTTCATTCGTGTTAGGTAGTGTTCTTAGTCAATGTTCGCGCCCCTGCAGACTTGGACATCTTGGATTTCTCTTTGTTGTGGGTATGAGATTGCGACGTGGTCTATCTGAAATTCTGCAGTGTGTTGTATAGGCGGTCATGTCTTCTGTTTTCGTTGAGATTTTCTTAGGGATGTTGACATAATATTAAGATTATTCTGTTGGCATAGTTCGATGAGTTTTGTGCCGTTCTTATTGGTAAGTTTGTGCGTTAAAGTCGCCCAGTAAAATTATGACGTCATCCTTTGGGACCTTTGCCAATACCTTCTTTATTGTTGCCCAGGATTTCTCTGTAGACTTGGGGTTTTTCTTGTTGTTTCCATTTGTGGTGGCATGTACGTTGATCATGGTGTATTTTTTATTGGCGCACTATATGCGCATTGTCATAAGTATATTGTTTATGGGCGTGATTTCCTTAAAAGAGTTAACTACCCCTTTATGTACCACAAAGGCCATGCCCAGAAGCGAAGCGCCCATGGCGACTCGTTTGTCTGTCCTGCTTTTGAATATACGATAGTTCCCATAGTCTACCGTGTTCTCATCCGTGATGCGTGTTTCTTGTAGGGCAAGCACAAGTATCTTTTGCCTGTCAAGTTCTGAAGTTAGATTGTGAAGTTTTCCTGGTTGGATCAGCGTGTTGATATTGTAGGTGCCAATATATGTAGGTGTTTTATGTGGAGATTTGCCGGAAAGCTCTGACTTATTTTGAGATCGTGAAAGTCCAGGTTCCCTAGAATCCGAACACCCAGTTGCCGTCTGTGGAATGCCGGGTGGAATGGTTACCACCGGAGGTATCACTGTTATTATTTGCACGAGTCATGGTTGCTTATAGGCTTATGGCTCCAGTGTTTTCACTGGGAGTTTAGAACCAGGGATTGTTAGTTCCTGGAGCGTAGTGTACAGCCACACCCTCTGGGTGAACAGACGCCAACCAGGTTGTCAGTGGTTGTCACTGCAGACGCGACCTGGGTTTTTTTTGCCAGAGCCCTGTTAGCCGTCTGTTCCTGAAATAAACGTTCCGGTTCAGCAGTTGTCCGCTTTCTGCAACGTGGACGAAGGGTTGGAGCTTTACGAAGCTATATATATATATATATATATATATATATATATATATATATATATATATATATATATATATATATATATATATATATATATATATATATATATACACACAATTCACCTTGATGATCTTGAAGTGGGAATTAATATAGAACGAGGTGTACGGCAGGGTGACGCAATATCGCCTATTCTTTTCTCGGCTGGCCTTGAAGAAGTATTCCGTAAACTGGATTGGGAACAGGATGGGGTAAAGATTAATGGTGCAAACTTAAACCATCTTAGATTTGCAGATGATATTATTCTCATTTCACAAGACCCAGAGGAGCTGCAAAGACGCATACAAGAACTGCAAAGGGCTGGCGAACCATTTGGCTTGAAAATAAACCTGAAAAAGAGTCAGGTTATGTTCAATAACTTCGCTCAGGACAGAAGAATTTCAGTTTTAGGAAGGGATTTAGAGATTGTGGACAGCTTTGTATATCTTGGGCAGAGGATTTCCATGGAGGGGAATACCGCCCGGGAGGTGGAACGGCGTGTTAAATGTGGCTGGCAGGCATTTGGTAGGCTCAACATAGTGTTTAAGAGCAGACTCCCACTTTGCCTGAAAAGAAAAGTACTCGATCAGTGCGTTCTACCCGTTATGACATACGGAAGTGAAACCTGGACACTCACATCGCAATCAATTCAAAAACTTTGGGTGGCACAGAGGGGAATGGAAAGATGTATGCTTGGCATTACAAGACGAGACAAAAAGTCCTGCGCATGGATCAGGGAACAAACAAAAGTCTGTGACATCATTGGAAGAGTAAAACAGTTGAAATGGAGATGGGCAGGCCATATAGCGAGGCGATGGGACGACAGATGGACCAAGGCAATCCTGGAGTGGATACCGCTTGATCGCAAACGTCCGCGAAGAAGACCGAAAGCACGATGGACTGATGACATCGTTAAGTATATTGGACCCGAGTGGCAGAGGAAAGCCCAGGACCGTGAAAGTTGGAAGCATGCTGAAGATGCCTTCATCCTGCAGTGGATCGATACGGGCTGATGATGATGATGATGATGATGATATATATATATATATATATATATATATATATATATATATATATATATATATATATATATATATATATATATATATATATATATGGTGTTAGGTAAACAAGCGGCAAAAATGCAAGGGGTTATTCCTTGTCCTATTCTAAGAATATTTTGTCCTATGATGATTTTTGAAAAACCCCTTTGTTTTAAAGATACAGGGCGAACAAAATTTGCGACAACCATATTCGATATTTGTTGAAATCATTAATGTAAATAAAAGTAGGGTGTACGTCAATGAGTTTATCAAGTACAAATTTTTTTTTTCGATCTCGATCACTTGGAACGGCTGTTTTATCTAGTAAGTGGATTTCATCGGTCGCATTTGTTTACATAGATTGAGTGGCGTTTGGCTGTTTGACGTGTCTTAAATAGTGAGTGAAATCCTCTATCATAATGTATATAAACGCCGAGATGACTGACATGCACTTCATGTATGGACTTGCTGATGGCAATGCGTTACAAGCTAGGCGATTGTACAGTGAACGATTTCCAGCCCGTAATGTCCCTGACCGAAAAATCTTCGAAAACATTCATCGACGTCTTCGTGAAACAGGCACATTGAAACGAACTGAAGAGTCAGGAAGATCACTGACTGTAAGAACGGTACAATTGGAACAGAATGTGCTGGACATGATAGCGGAAGAGTCTAGTAGTTCTACGCGAAAAATTGCAAATACTTTGAATGGGAGTCACTGGACAGTTTGGAAAATTCTTAAGAACAATTTGTTGTATCCATACCACATTCAACGCGTTCAGGCACTATTACCTGTTGATTTTCCTCCACATATTGCATTATGTCAATGGATATTGCAAACTTTACTTCGCATCCCTCTATTCCTGACACAAATTCTTTTCACTGATGAAGCCACTTTAGCAAGAAACGCAATAAAGAATTTTCATAATAACCATGTGTGGGCAGATGAAAATCCGCATGAGGTATGCGAAGATAGTTTTCAACATCGGTTCTCGTTGAATGTTTGGGTTGGAATTGTAGGTGGCTATCTAATTGGACCGGTATTTCTATCACAAAGACTTACTGGCAAGGTGTATCGCAACTTTTTGGAAGCAACGCTGCCTGAGTTTCTGGAAGATGTACCATTGGCAACAAGGCATGAAATGTGGTTTATGCACGATGGTGCACCACCACATTTCAGTTTGGTTGCTCGTGATTTTTTAACAGCAACATACGTATATCGCTGGATTGGTCGAAGTGGGCCACACGCATGGCCTGCTTGATCCCCGGATTTAAACCCCCTGGATTATTTCTTCTGGGGATATCTGAAGTCATTAGTTTACGCTACACCATTGAAGAATTTGGATGATTTACGAAATCGAATAATTGCTGGGTGTAACTCAATTAGAAACGACCCTGGTGTTTGAAAGAGTTCGGCATACAATAACGAGAAGATTGAATGCTTGTATCAAGGCTGGAGGAAGTCATTTCGAACATTATTGTAGATTGAGCAACTTTACATGTACTTTTTGATAATAAAATGTTGTTAATGTCGTAAATTTTGTTCACCCTGTATCTTCGAAACAAAGGGGTTTTTCAAAAATCATCATGCAACAAAATATTCTTAGAATAAGTCAAGGAATAACCCCTTTAATTTTTGCCGCATGTTTAGCTAACACCCTGTATATATATATATATATATATATATATATATATATATATATATATATATATATATATATATATATATATATATATATATATATATGAAGATTTGTGTTAGTTGCTTGACCGGCAACGAGCCCCACCCATCCCGTCAACTGGATGGCATATATTTCGTCTTTCGATATTCAGACTCTTCAGGGCACCAACATATAACATACCATCAAGAATAGGGCGACCCTATCCACAGCCAATAACCCATGTTTTTGCCGACTTCCCATCGGATGACGTATATATGTAGTGTCAGAATTTCTTGGACTGCGTCCAATGAGACAATAGTAGAGCAGTGTCATCATACACCCAACATTCTCAACCATTCACAACCTGCGTCACCGCCTAAATGAACATTTGTGTCAACACGTTAAGCAAGTAACACAAATGTTCATTTAAGCGAAGACGCAGGTTGTTGTGTGTTACACATGAGATTGTGGAACCCATATGATGACTCATTGAACGCAGTCCAAGAAAATCTGACACTATATATATATATATATATATATATATATATATATATATATATATATATATATATATATATATATATATATACACATACAAATGTTCGACCATCCAACGGGAAGTCGGCAAAAACATGGATTGTTGGCTGTGGATAGGGCCTCCCTATTCTTGATAGTATGGTATATGTCGGCGCCCTGAAGAGTCTGAACATCGAGCAACTAAACATATGGCATCCCGTTGAAGGGATGGGTGGGGCTCGTTCCCGGTCAAGCAAGTAACGCAAATGTTTATTTAGGCGGACAAGCAGGTTGTTGTGTGTTCAACATGAGATTGTGGAACTCAACAGTTAGGTGTATGATGACACTCAGTTACTGTTGTCTCATTGGGCGCAGTCTGACACTACATATTTGTCAAAATCTGACTCTATATATATATATATATATATATATATATATATATATATATATATATATATATATATATATATATATATATATATATATATATATATATATCAAGAGAGTTTGCTAGCCATGGAGAAAAAGATGTTTCAAATGTTTTGCAGTGAGAGACAATTACTTTAAGGGAAACGAAATAAGTTTGGGTGAATAAATAAATAGTTTGTTTTACATAAAAAGTCATTTTACTTTTTAATCAGAGTGGCATCTATAAGTTAGCAACGAAAACTAACTATAAAACTTAAAATTTTAATACTCGTGTCATAGACAGTTTGTTCAATGAAAAAGTTATATATGCGAAGTGATACAGAAAACGTTATTTATTTATTTTATTTACACTTTTGTTTTAATTTGCTTGTAAATCAATACAACATTGGAAACGAACGTAATATTTTTGAAGTACTCCTGTTATTAGTTGTTTAAATCAACCTATTTTAAAATAACGCTGCTAGTTACACGAATATTCAACCAGACATGTATTGTATTGAACGAACTATAATTTAGGGAATAATACTTTATTATATTCGCATACGGGAATCGTTCGAAAAGTCCTCGGCTTGATATAGAGTTGGTGCAAGTATGACTAAATTACTGTAATATTTGTCTAGTATTATTCCTCCAATGGCGTGCAGCAAATGTCCAAAGGGCTGCCTTTAGTTGCTTGTTTGTGGCGATCGACTATAGCAAACAAGTTTTAATATTTCTGAAAAACTAATAGTTGAACTGTTACATACAGAAATAGTTAGATTAAACTTTAAAGGATGTATAACAGCAGATTGTTCATGGATTCATCATTATATACCAGGAAAAGAGCAGTAGTGGGTAGGGAGAAGGTGAAAATCTGTAGCAAAAATCTGCATCTGCAACAAACATTATGGTTATGAGATGAACAAATGGTATTTTACTAAAGGCATTAAAAGTGTAAGCATCGTTTGTCTAAATGTATTGAACTGTAAGGTGATTATGTTGAAAAATTTTAAAATCTCAAAAATCTTGGGTTTTTCTTTGTTGGCCTAGAACTTTTCGAAAGTCTCTCGTATGAGAACTTTTAAGTAACTACTTTATAGTAAACATGTTATTGGGTTGTCCGAATAGTTCGTAGGGATTTTTCATTAGTTGTTCTTTTATCTGTAGGATTAATAATGTTTATTTACATATTATTAATTCCTATGGTATTTATAATGTATACTTTCAGATTCGCTTTGATTTACTTTCAGTTGGTTAAGTTGATTCAAGTTGAAAATGTCAAAATGTCGGTCATTAACTTGCATTTATACCATATTACCCTTCTTTATTTCAAAAAGGGCAAGAACGCTATTAAGACAAAAACAATATTTGTGCAATTTACAGAGAAGGTTTTGTGGATGAGACCACGGTATAAAAGTGGTTTGGTCGGTTCAGGGGCGGATATTTTGACATGGACAACCGGCATCGCTCTGGTCGTCCTTTAAGCTCCGATGTGAAGGAAATAAACCGAAGATCCACGCACCACGGTCCATGAGATAGCACATAAGTTGTTAAGTATTCAGAAAAGGTGTTAGATAGGTCAGAAACCATCGATTTGCCTATTCGCAAATCGATGGTTTCTGACCATCTGAAAATAATGGGTATGTTTGCCGATATGATGTGTGACTTATATATCGTAACTCACGAATTTGGTGAGCGATATCTGCTTGACCAAATATCTTCGTGCTATCTCTTGCTGGAAAAAAAAATATTCGGCTCCATTTTTGAAGCAGATGGTAACTGGTGATAAAAAGTGGATTGTGTGCAACAACGTGTAATGAAAAACAAATCATGGGGGTTGCCAGGGTTAGCTGTTTTAAGTATAGTGAAAGATGGTCTTCAACCTAAAGGTGTTTCTGCACTTGTTCAACTTTTGGTCCTCAAGACATATGCATTTGTTGAAAGGATAGATGTGATGCGGTGTTGAATGAGATACATGCAAGGACACAAGGAAAAATTATGACGCACGACGAGACACAAAGGTAGCGCACTGACTGCCACCGATGTTCGGTATCTTCGGCTTTCGCGTTCAACTCCTTGATATTTTCTGCAAGTTTTTAATTATAATTTGCAAGTTTTTGCAACAGTTTACAAATAATTTAAGGTAAAGCAGTGTTATTTTATTAACTTAAATAAATATATTCAATTATATATTTAAGAATAAAAAATAAATATTTAATTGTGAAAGTAAGATGTTTTTTGCAAACTCCAGGGCAAGACGAAATAACAGCAGAAATGCCGAAATATATGGGAGAAATAGCAAAGGAAGACTTTTAGTCACTACTAAATGACATCATAATAGAAAAGAAAGTAAACAGACTGGAATATGGGTATAATATTGCCTTTGTTTAAAAAGAAGATATCAAAGAATGTAAAAACTATAGAGGGGTCACATTAACAAGTTTAAAATGGAAAAATTGAAAAATATTTATCAGAATATCAGAGAAGAAAAATTAGAACCAAAATGCATATTTGTTTCATTAACCTGAAAAATGTATTTGACAGATTAAAAAGAAAGGATGTCTGGAGAAGTCAAAAGAGAAGAGGACTAGAAGAGGAAGTAATAGAAATTATCAAGGTCTTATACGACCTTGACGCAAACATGTGGACAGGAAGGAGGCGTGCGTCTTACCATGCGCTAGATGCATGCGCTAACGCATGCAATAACGGAAGTTGAAAGACACGTTGAAACGCATGTTAAACGGAAAAGTTGAACAGATACCATATGCTATAATATTATGCTTTGCATTTAGTGGGATTGGAAGACACCCATACACGTTGAGCTTCTTTCACGCAATCAAACTTTCAATACCGTCCTCTACTGTTTACAATTAGATCGCCTGAAGGCAGCTTTGGAAGAAAACCGACTAGAATTAGCAAACAGGAAAAGCATCGCGTTTTGATCATGAAAATGCACGACCACACATTTCAACTGGGGTGTTTCGCCATTCACATTACTCACCGGACATCGCACTCTCGGACTACTAACTCTACTCCTCCCCCTTCAAAATTGTTTAAATGAGAAATTTTTAAAACGGAAGAAAAGGTAAAAAACGACTTCGTTGGCAAAAAGTTGTAAATAATAATGGCAATTACATATTAAACTAAATAAACATTTACATTTACTACTTACAAACATTTACATAAACTTTCCGGAGAACTCGATATTTAATGGAAAATAAAAAACATCTGCATCTTGAAATACTTTAAATTAATGTATTTTATTATTTTCTTTATCAAACTTACAGTTATATCGTTTTTGAAAAGTATTGAAATGTAATTTTTGAAGTTGTTTGGCAGACATTAGCTGGAAGCTATCAAGAGCATCACATCGGTTATGGGAAGCATTAAAATAACCGTAAAGGCTTTACGAGATGTATATTAGCTTGCATAAAATATTAAAATTGCAATGGTCGTTAACTGAATCAGTAGAAAGGCAAAAACCGATATTATATATTATAATATCGGTTTTGATGACCTAAAACGGTCTCGTCAAAGGAATCTGTCGATATGATCACTGATGATTGGTTGCATTTTGAATAAAATAACTATTGATTCCAACTAAACTTGATTTACTTTTTCAGAATTAATATCACATTTGCTTAAGTAATCATGCTCGTTAATATACATATTTTACATTTTCATTATTGATCGGCTTTTTTAAAAAGTACCAGTCTCAGTAGCCCGACATATTTGAATGAAAAATTCTGTAGAATATATTAAATACCCATTGAACATTTCAAATTATATCTATTATTATCTATGAGTTCAACCCATCTTTTCGATAATTAATCAATATCATTAGAACAGAACATCAGCAAAAGAAGCTGAGGTTGTAGCGTAATTCTAGAATACTATGATTAAAAAGGAAGTTAACTTTTTAAATAAAGCAGAAAGCATTTATTTATTCATTCAAATTTATTAATTTTTTCTTTCGAAGTAATCCTCTCTCACTGCAATACACTTATTTCAACATTTTTCCAGTCTTCAAAACAGTTTTTACCCAGTCAAAGCTCCTTATTCACGGTTCCGTTATTCGCGTTTTCAAATCCAACACTAATGATACATATTGTATTTTTGGAATAATACATATGTATTTAGCAGTTACGTTTCAAAACAAACTGCTGTCGAAGTAATTACAAACAAGCAAGTCTTATTACCGCTTGGCCGAAAGTTCTTTGATAAATAAGCTGCCGTCGTACGCGCCGCCGGGTAACGCTTGACGCTATGGCTTTTGATAAAAGCCGTCTTCGCACGATCGGTGCCGAATATTTATTTTACTGTTTCAACTTGTCATTCGTCGCAATAATTTCGAGCGAATACCACATGTCTTTTCTGCTTTGTTCGCGATTTATAAGGTCGGGTACATGTAAAGAAACCAGGCCTTTCCACACCAGGCCTTTGGACACTATTACATTAGACATGCCTTTAAAATCATACACTGATATGAATGTTATTAAATGCTGAAAAAATGTTGACAGATCAAAGTGCATTGCTAATATAAAATAATCATTGTAAGAGCTGAAGCTTCAACACATTGAAATCATGTCGGAAAAATTATGGAATTAGATAGTGGTCTGATCTAACTGTCAGTAATGAGCCGTGCAAATTCAAACATTAACGGAAAACATTGCCCAAGTTGCGAATGGTATAGGACAAGATAGTTTCGAACAGATAGAATCAAGTGACATTCAGGAATTGATTGAAACGCAAGATGATGATTAGGCTGTAACTGACTTGGAGGAAATGTTTAATCCCCATTTTATTGAAGAGGAAGCTATATATAAGTTATAGGGCGGTGGAAGCGACTTTAGGCGGGCACTGTATATATATATATATATATATATATATATATATATATATATATATATATATATATATATATATATATATATATTAAGTTCCAACCATTCGTCCACGTCGCAGGAAGTGGACAACGGCGTTTATTTCAGGAACAGACGGCTAACAGAGCTCTGGCAAAAAAAACCCAGGTCGCATCTGCAGTGGCAACCACCGGCAACCTGGTTGGCGTCTGTTCACCCAGAGGGTGCGGCCGTACACCACGCTCCAGGAACTGACAATCCCTGGTTCTAAACTCGCACTGGACCTGTAAGCTTATAAGCAACCATGACTCGTGCAAGTAATAACAATGATACCCCAGGTGATAACCAATCCACCCGTCGACAGACGGCAACCGGGTGTTCGGATTCTAGGGAACCTGGACTTTCACAATCTCAAAATAAGTCGGAGCTTTCTGGCAAATTTCCACATAAAACACCTACATATATTGGCACCTCCAACATCAACACGCTGATCCAACCAGGAAAACTTCACAACCTAACTTCAGAAATTGACAGGCAAAAGATACTTGTGCTTGCCCTACAAGAAACACGCATCACGGATGAGGACACGGTAGACTATGGGAACTATCGCATATTCAAAAGCAGGACGGACAAATGAGTCGCCAGGGGCGCTTCGCTTCTGGGCATGGCCTTTGTGGTACACAAAGGGATAGTTAACTCCATTAAGGAAATCACGCCCATAAACAATAGACTAATGGCAATGCGTATACAGTGCGCCAATAAAAAATACACCATGATCAGCGTACATGCTACCACAAACGGAGACAACAAGAAAAACCCCAAGTCTACAGAGAAATCCTAGGCAACACTAGAAAAGGTAATGGCAAAGGTCCCAAAGGATGACGTCAAAATTATACTGGGCGGCTTTAACGCACAAATCGGTAGAGAAAAAATCCATCAGAAAACAAATTCCCGATCACAAATTTACCAATAAGAACGGCACAAGACTCATCAAACTATGCCAACAGAATAACCTTAAGATTATGTTAACATCCCTAAGAAAATCTTCTCGAAAACAGAAGACATGGACATCACCTATTCAACAGATTGGAGAATTCTAGATAGACCACGTTGCGATCTCATACCCACAACAAAGAGTGATACAAGATATCCAAGTTCGCAGGGGCGCGAACATTGACTCAGACCACTACCTCACACGAATCAAAGTCAAGTTCACCTCAAGGAGAATTTATCACAAGAAAGCACATCTACAGAAATTGGACACAAAAAAGATTAAGGAATCCAACATAACAGAGGAATGGGAAAAGGAACAAACAGATACATGGAAAAAATTCCACAAAAAGTTACACAAAAAGCACAGGAACTGATCCCATTGAAAAAGAACACAGAACACCCTTGGTGGGACTCGGAATGCGAAAGTGCATTGCAGCGACGCAAACGAGCATTTCAGGAGTACAACACTAAAAAATCTCCAGAAAGTCAACAGCTTACTGACGTGACTAGAAAACAGACCGCAAAGGTTATCAGGCAAACTAAGAGGAAGTACATGAAGGAACAACTAGACTCTATAGAGGAGGATTTCCGCAATTATAACACGAGATACTTTTATATCACTTTTGCAAAAGAAATCCGTGGATACGCAGCACAAAAGCTTTGCTTGATATTAGATTAGCGCTAATCAATCAAGAGAATTGTCAGGAGTTGGCACACTATTTCTCTGATCTCCTCAATTGCCCTGAACGCGACACAAGATTCCCCAAGGAAAATTGTATCCATACCCACTCAGAATCACCACCACCAACACAGGAAGAAATCCACAGGCACATACGCAAACTAAAGAATAACAGGTCATCCGGTGAAGATGGTATATCCGCGGAACTATTGAAAAACCTCGGACCAAATTCACTACAAGAACTTACGCAAATTATCACGAGTATTTGGCAAACAGAAAAATTACCAGATTATTGGAAATGTGCTCTTATCCACCCACTACACAAGAAGGGAGACAGAACAGATGTGAACAACTACAGAGGAATCTCCTTACTACAAGTCAACTACAAAATCCCCTCAACATGCCTTCTCCAGAGAACACAAGAATAATTAGAACACAAAATTGGCGAGTACCAGGCAGGCTTTCGCCCTGGTCACTCATGCACTGAACAAATATTTAACCTAAAACCTATACTGAAATACAAAGCTATCAGGAACGCCCCAATCATCTGCAGGTTCGTGGGCTTCAAGAAAGCGTACGACTCCATCGACCGAAAATCTTTGTTCAACATCCTAGAAGAACAAGGACTCGACCCCAAAACACTACGATTAATCAAGCAGACACTGACTGACACAACCTCTAAAGCAAAATTTATGGGAGAAATTTCCGAACCCTTCCTGATTAAAACTGGAGTACGCCAAGGAGATGGGTTATTCCCACTCCTCTTCAACCTGGTCCTGGACAAAGTCATAAGGGAATGGGAAAAAGAACTGAAAAATCAAGGACATTGGAAACCAATACGACTCGGACGATCCAAAAACAACATGGAAATATCGTGCCTGGCTTTCGCAGACGACCTAGCCATACTCGCAGACAATGAAAAAAGAACAACCAAACAGATCGAGATCCTCAAGGAAAGTGCAGAGAAAGTTGGCCTACAAATCTCCTTTCAAGAAACCGAATTCTTCTGCTCAAAATTAGATGTTCAAAATTTGAACACCAAATACGGCAAAATAAATAAGGTCACTCTCTTCAAATACCTGGGCGAGATCCTCGAACCCACAGGAGGAGAGAAGATAGCACAGAAGACTCGATTACAGAAGATGAAAGTCTGTCGAGACCGGTTGGATCACGCAAAGCATTCTGACTCATTTTCGAGTGTTCTTTATGATCCTCCACACCTCTCTCATCCTTTCTCCGTGGATTATTTTTCTCTCCTCCATCCACCCTGTCCCCAATCTCCTCGAAACTTCGCTTTCTGATGCAACGTTCCATATATGTATTTTGTTGCTGTACGTTCTGCTATCTTCAATCTCCGTCGGGCCCATTTGTGCCTTTCCCAGATCAGTTCTGACTTGTGCGATCCATGTTACTGTTGACTTGACTCCTTGTAAGTATGTTAGAATTTTGTTGGTAAGTCTGGATACTGATATGTCCATAAAATTTCAACCATCTTTTTCTTATGTCCGCCACTACGTTGGGCATTCTCTCTGTGGTCTTTCTAGAATGTAGTCTGTATTCCTTTGTTAGTTTTGGGCCGAGAATTTTTGTCATAATTTTGTGTGGAGTGTAGGTGTCTCGCCTGCGTATTTGAAGTGAATGACTCTATTTATTTTACCGTATTTAGTTTTCAAATTTTGGACATCTAATTTTGAGCAGAATAATTGGGTTTTTTGCAACGAGATTTGTAGGCCTACTTTCTTTGCACATTCCTTGAGGACTTCTATCTGTTTGGTTGCCCTTTTTTCATTGTCTGCTAATGTGGCTAGGTCGTCTGCGAAGGCTAGGCATGAGAATTCTATGTTGTTTTTGGGTCATCCGAGTCGTATTGGTTTCCAATGATTTCCCTTCAGGATCAGGTTGAAGAGGAGTGGGGATAACCCATCTCCTTGGCATACTCCGGTTTTAATCAGGTAGGTTTCGGAAATTTCTCCCATAAATTTCACTTTTAAGGTTGTGTCGGTCAGTGTCTGCTTGATCAATCTTAGTGTTTTGGGGTCGAGTCCTTGTTCTTCTAGGATGTTGAACAGAGATTTTCGGTCGATGCAGTCGTATGCTTTCTTGAAGTCCACGAACGTGCAGATGATTGGGACATTCCTGATAGCTTTGTATTTCAGTATTGTTTTTAAGTTAAATATTTGTTCAGTGCATGAGCGACCAGGGCGAAAGCCTGCCTGGTACTCGCCAATTTTGTGTTCTAATTGTTCTTGTGTTCTCTGGAGAAGGCATGCTGAGAGGATTTTGTAAGTGACTTGTAGCAAGGAGATTCCTCTGTAGTTGTTCATATCTGTTCTGTCTCCCTTCTTGTGCAGCGGATGGATAATAGCACATTTCCATTCATCTGATAATTTTTTGGTTTGTCAGATGTTCAAGATAATTTGCGTAAGTTCCTTGAAGTGAATGACTCTATTTATTTTACCGTATTTAGTTTTCAAATTTTGGACATCTAATTTTGAGCAGAATAATTGGGTTTTTTGCAACGAGATTTGTAGGCCTACTTTCTTTGCACATTCCTTGAGGACTTCTATCTGTTTGGTTGCCCTTTTTTCATTGTCTGTTAATGTGGCTAGGTCGTCTGCGAAGGCTAGGCATGAGAATTCTATGTTGTTTTTGGGTCATCCGAGTCGTATTGGTTTCCAATGATTTCCCTTCAGGATCAGGTTGAAGAGGAGTGGGGATAACCCATCTCCTTGGCATACTCCGGTTTTAATCAGGTAGGTTTCGGAAATTTCTCCCATAAATTTCACTTTTAAGGTTGTGTCGGTCAGTGTCTGCTTGATCAATCTTAGTGTTTTGGGGTCGAGTCCTTGTTCTTCTAGGATGTTGAACAGAGATTTTCGGTCGATGCAGTCGTATGCTTTCTTGAAGTCCACGAACGTGCAGATGATTGGGACATTCCTGATAGCTTTGTATTTCAGTATTGTTTTTAAGTTAAATATTTGTTCAGTGCATGAGCGACCAGGGCGAAAGCCTGCCTGGTACTCGCCAATTTTGTGTTCTAATTGTTCTTGTGTTCTCTGGAGAAGGCATGCTGAGAGGATTTTGTAAGTGACTTGTAGCAAGGAGATTCCTCTGTAGTTGTTCATATCTGTTCTGTCTCCCTTCTTGTGCAGCGGATGGATAATAGCACATTTCCATTCATCTGATAATTTTTTGGTTTGTCAGATGTTCAAGATAATTTGCGTAAGTTCCTGCGGTGAATTTGGTCCGAGGTTTTTCAATATTTCCGCGGTGATACCATCTTCACCGCATGTCCTGTTATTCCTTAGTTTGCGTATGTGTTTGTAGATTTCTTCATTTGTTGGTGATGGTGATTCTTAGTAGGTATAGATACAATTTCTATTGGGGAATTTTGTGCCGCATTCGGGGAAATTGAGAAAATCAGATAAATTGTGTGCCAGCCCCTGACAATTCTCCTGATTGGTTAGCGCTAATCTCCTATTCCGCTTTCTGAAGCAAAGATTTTGTTGTGTGTATCCACGGATTTCTCTTGCGAAAGTCCTATATTTAGTCCCTAAAAGTCTATCGTGTTATAATTGTGGAAATCCTCCTCTATGGAGTCTTGTTGTTCCTTCATGTACTTCCTCTTAGTTTGCCTGATAACTTTTGCGGTCTGTTTTCTAGTTACGTCAAAAACTGTTGACTCCCTGGGGATTTTTAGTGTTGTACTCCTAAAATCGTTCGTTTGTATCGCTACAATGCACTTTGGCATTCCGAGTCCCACCAAGGGTGTTTTGTGTTCTTTTTTAATGGGATTAGTCCCTGTGCTTTTTGTGTCATTTTTTCCATGTATCTGCCTATTTCTTGGCACACATGGAAACAAGCCAACAGTCTTCGGAATGGCGTCTTGAAACCCAAAAACTTACCCAAAGCCGTTCGAAAATCAATTACGATTGTATGGTGCCCTCGGAGTTTCTTCCGGAGGAACAAAAGGTGAATATAGAATGATAGTTAGGCGTTGTAAGGCTTTTGCGCAAGAATATCTGCCGAAAACGGCCAGATTTGTGGAACGACAATTCATGGATCTTGCACCACTATTATGCAATAGTTTTTGGCCAAAAACTCATCGAACGTCATCGACCAAGCACCTACTCGCCTGATATGGCCCCGTACGATTTTTTTCTATTCACGAAGTTAAAATTACCACTTGCAGGAAGGCGTTTTGAGTTAATTGAGGTCATAAAAGAAAATTCGCTGAAGGAGCTGAAAGCCATACTTCAATCAGCCTACGAACAATGTACGAATGATTGTGTCAAGAGGTAGCATAGTTGTAGTGTACTCGATTGGGTCACCGGATTGTTCCCTCAATAAATTGTTGCATTGGCTATATGGCATGTGAAGCCGCCCTGTTGGAACCACATGTCATCACTGACATTCAAAAGCGGAATGAAATATTTCACGTTTAATTATTCCAATTCTACAATTAAGTATTCCACAAAGTCCAACTTCCTGCGAACAGCGACGAATTAATAAATTTGGATCTTCATCAACGCTGCTAGCAAGAGCGGCATTATTTTCTTCGGAACGCGATTTTTTTATCTTGTTTATAATTCGGCGAATACATCACGAAGTTGAAATTCACGAAGTTGAAATTCACGAAGTGCTCTGTAAGTTTGGCGCACAGAACACTGATTTTAATCATAAACTTCGACAATTTGCTGCGTACTTTTGTTGTAGTTTGTGCGTACTTATTCACGGATGGAAAAACATCTATTCGGTTTTTTCCGGGAGTACATCCGGTTGTCGAATTGGTCCCTGTAGGGGGCTAGCGAGGTTCTTAATTTTGTCGAAGACACGAATCTCACGACAGTAAGCACCGAAGATACCAAATGAGATTTTGGCGAAATATCTACAAGCTCCCGATGGGGATGTACTCCCGGAAAAAAACCTAATACAATATCGTTTTCTGTATTATTTTGACATATGTAATTATGTATCTGTTTTCATTGAACAGACTGACATGAGTTTTAAAGTGATATAAAAATATTTAGCGATATATTTAATTTAGCTGCTCACTTATAGATGTCACCAAAACTATGATCAAAAAGTAAGGTGACTTTTTAAGGATATATTGCAGGTACTATCGAAGGCAAAAGTATTGAAATTGAATATTAACAAAACTGTGCAAAATTAGTTCCAAACAGTTTAAATTTCATAAGCTTCAAGATTGGAATGCTTGATAGCTTTCCTTTGTATATTTGTAACGTGTTTAACTCATTATGTTAGCGAATCTCCATAAGATGACGTATAAAATTACGATAATTTTAAATTACAAAACTTTTGAATAGATTAGTCGCTACATTTGAAATTTTCACAGTAGCTTAAGGCTTTGAGCAAAGAATATTTTGTCAAAAGTTTAAAGGTTTTGTGGTATTTTGGCATCCCTCCGATACATCTTTAAAGTTTAAAATATTTATTATTGATAATTATCAAAAATAAATAATATTTAGAAGTTTTAATTCGAAAAAATGTTCGGCAAAATGTTTTGCCGAAAAGTTAACATTCTTTTGCTTCCGATTGTATCTCCAATACATCCTGAAACGTTTATTTATTGATCCAAATTTAATTTATATCCTTCAAAGTAGTCGGCAAAGTAATCAAATTAAAACGGCACCAACGAAGTGGTTTCTTCAATCGAGGGAACCATAAAAAGTATCATGATGTCATATATAATGAATATGGTGTTTGTGGGATGGCATTTGTTTGATTTTTAGCGAGAAATTAACTAATTACGGTGTGCGATGGTGCGTTAACGTGATGCAAAAACTATGATTTGTTTTGCCACAAATAATTCTTCATGGAAAGTCTTCCTAAACGAGTTTCATCTTTAACTGCTTTTCTGCCCTCACTCCTTTTCCAAGACTTGACCCCATTCAAATTTTTATATCTCTAACAAGACAAAATTAAATTGTGTCATTTTTTACATAGCTTCATCGCCTTAACATTCTTATTGCATCCACAAAAGAAATTTCATTTCTTTGACAAAATTTGATACCAATCCACTTTATAAAATCACCGACAAAATTTTGTAACAATTGCAAATTACGGCATAATTTCCAACTTTTATTTTCCAATTTTACTTTACTTTCCAATTTTTATTTCGTTTGTTAATAAAAAGAGCGTCTCACGGAAAGCAGAACTTTTTAAAAAAAGCTATTTCTAGTGGCACCATCTTTAGACGGGCGTTGGAAAGGTTCATCCTTCACGGACAAAATTTTATGACATTTGGATCATTAGAAGCCAAGTTATCGCGCTTAAAGTGTCAGTGCGTTTATACTATCGGGCGAAAAATTAACATTAACAAAGAGCGAATATTAAATTTTGTTTTAAACTTTGTAAAACATTCATCGGAACGTTTCAATTAATGAAAGAAGTGTATGGTGAAAATTGTTTATCCCGTGGCAGAGTCTACGAGTGGTTTAATCAATCCGAAGAAGGTAATGAGGACATCAAGGACAACGAATATCCTGGTCCGAAAAGCTCTGGGATTACACAAAGTAACATTGAAATTGTACATGAATTTATAAAAAATCAGCCAAAGTCTTCGTTGCGATACATGGAAATGGAATTGAACATGTCTAAAGATTCAATTCATCGCATTTTGATCGATCATTTGGGATTTCAGATGGTTTGTGCACACTTTATTCCACACAAATTGACTGACGACCAAAAATTGCTCCGAATCCAACATCGCAAGAATTTGATTAAAGAGTCGAAGGAGACGAAAAGGTCAAGTACAATATTGTTACTGCTGATAATATGTGGTTTTTTCAATATAATCCAGAAATCAAGCGTCAAAGTGCCGAATGGAAACACCCGGGCGAGCCAAATCCAAAGAAAAGCCGTCTCCAGAAGTCAAAAACGAAAAAATGTTGATTTGTTTCTACGATTCGGAGGGAATTGTATACAAGGAGTTTGTTCCACCTGGTCAAACGATCAATGCTGTATTTAATTTTGCTGTTATGAAGCGCCTATTATCACGTATACATCGTGTGCACCTACATTACCGCCAACAAGGCAGCTGGCACTTGTTGGGCGATAATGGGGCGTCCCATCGCTCGACGCTTATCGCTGATTTTTTTACCAAAAAAGGCATTTTACCCATCAATCATTTACCATCCTTGCCTGATTTGGCTGCCTGCAAATTCTACATCTTCAAAAAACTTCATATACCGATGAAAGGACAGCTTTATGCCGACATTGAAGCCATTCAAAAGGTATTGACCGCCATCCTGAAGGACATATCTTTGACCAAGCATATCTTTGGCCAAGCTCAAAAATTAATTCAACAACCTAATTGACCTTATAAAATGTATTATTGATGCGCAAGGAGACTATTTTGAATAAAAATAATCATTTTTGCCAAAAAATAAATATTTGTGTTTTTTTTTGGTCCTGTTTTTTGTGAGGCGGGCCTTGTAATGTAAAACTTCTGTCAGAACAGTCATATCAACAAAAAAAAACAGATGATTGTATTGATACTGAAATCGGTCGAATTTTTAAAACAAATGTCACCTTACTTTTTGATCATAGTAGTATAATTAACTTAATAAATAACTTAACATTTTTTTTCTTTTCAGATTCTCTGGCACAAGAACTAGAGATGGAACGAAAATCCAGACAACAACACGCAGAAGGTGATGTGAAGTCACCGCTACAAGACCGGTCAGGATATTACAAGAACTCCATCTTATTCAGTAGCGCAACATAAGAATATTTTACTCTCCTTTCGCGACAAAAACATTGTACATTTCGTAGGTAGACACGAAACCTTAGCCAATGTAGATTTCCGCTTCGTTTCTAACAGTCGCCAATAGAGGAAATAAAAACAATGGATAACTCATGAGTAAAACGTTTATATTTTTAATCAGCTTTATTTTACTGCATTATATAGAGGTATGAGATTAAGAAAGTACTTAAACACACCAACTATGTACATTTTCAATTATAAATATCATAAAATTGTAACAGTTTAAGTGAAATTTTACGGTGTAGACTTTTTAATATTACTAACGAAACTTTTTCTAATCAATGAAAAAAATCATATTAAAGAAAACATATCTTTTCTATAATTGTGTACATATATTTGTTTTTAAGTTAGATCTACAGTTGGGGCATCAAGTGTATCACAAAACTTATTTCATTATCTATATTATATAGTTTTGTTTTTTCTCAAAGACTGATTTTGGGGCATAAAAATAAGATGATAGTAAAAACGAAGACAAGAATAAATCGACGTTCTAAACTATGAATATACCGTGCAATTTGTTGCATTCTAAAAAAAGTTCTACTGAATCTAATCTTTTATAATGACCTGTATAGTTTTAAGTACGTTTGTTAACATCATCATACTATGCTGACAAAGTATTATCATATAAGTTATGAAGCAGTAATAAAATGTAAGACCAATTACACAATTATGATTTAAATGGAAATCTCAACTTTTTTTGCAAATTTTGACCTTATTCATCAATATATTCTACTTACAGAGCAAAACAATCATTCCAACGCTTTTCTAATATTTCTCCACCTTTTTTTATAGAATGATTTCAATTTGCCTTTAAAATATACTTTACGTCGATGGTTGTGCTTTTGGTAACTTTGGATGGCTTTCATCGTCTGCTGTCCACTCAGCTGACTGCCGATTTGACTCCGAAGGTTAGTGATGGATCCATGTTTCATCTATTGTGACATAGCGCATGAAAAAATCCTTTTTATTTCACTTAAATAGCTCCAAACATTGTTCAGAATCATTAATACGTTGTTGTTTTGGTCCACTGTGAGCAAACGCGGTACCCATGTCGATAGCAATTTACGTATTCCCAAATGTTCATGCAAAATGGTGTAAAGACTTTATTTCAATATCTTCATGATATCAGCTATCTCCTGCACCTTTGCTTTGTGGCATTGCGAAATAATTTTGTGATTTTTTCTGATCTTGTCTGGTGTAACCACCTCATTGGTTTAGAGCGTTCAGCATCATCAGTGCTTCTACGGCAACGTTTGAATTCAGCATACCAATCAATTATGGTTGATTTTCCTGAGGCAGAGTCCGGGTAATGTTTATCAAGCCATTGTATTGCTTCAATGATATTTTGCTTCATTAGAAGCAATGCTTAATTAACACACTTTTTTTTCATTATTTTGAAAATTACAAAAGTAGCATCACTTAAAGCACAACAACTCAGAAACTAGTAGACAGATTGTCATGAAATTTTGTCAGATGGCGTTTGATCGTTGGCACAATCGACCACCGGTAGGGATTTTTCATAAATGACCCCATCTATATACGGCTGTCAACTAAATACGAGTATGAATCAGTCTTGGCTTAATTTTGCTGGCTCAAATAACCCAACTTACATGGTCTTCCGGATGCTGGGCATTTAAAGTCAGGAGGATACAGAATTGGTACATACGATCGAGCCTGTTTGGTTTTTCGCGCCTGCCTTTTAACGATTATTTTCCTCATGGTACTGCACAATTCTGTACGTCTCCGCTCGCCATTTGGATCTGTCGTTTTCCGTCTTTTCCCATTCAGACACCCCTGATATAAACTTTTTTAAAGATTTTGTGTCATCATTATATTCTTTTTTGGATCTCCTAGATTTCGTTTTTTATTTTTTAATTCACTATAGAGGATCTGCTTCAGCTTTCTAATGCCCTGCATATTTTGGCAATGATCTAACCATCTCAGATGAGCTTTTATAATCTGGGATTCTATGCTCAAACTGTTGGCTTTTTCAAGTATCTCCATTGCTTTTTTGCATTTGCGATTTTATTCTCAAGGCTTTCCGTAATCAGCCTTGATGAAATATATCCAGTTGTTTTATTTGCTTCCAATATAGGACCCTGGATTCAGCTCCATACAGAAGAGTGAGAATTTATATATTGTAAACAATCAAACAAACAAAACAATATAGTGTATTCCTAAGTCTCGGTTAAACACCCATCTCATTAGACCTCCAAAATTGGTACATGGTACAAAACTGGTAATGTATTTAATGTAATGTATAATCTCTTCTCGCATGTCGGGAGAGCAGGAAATTTGACTTACCAAATACGGAAGGCAAAGTGTATATATATATATTTATATATTATTATTATTTTTTTTTTATTTATTGGGACTTTTTTTATTTAAAAATGTTAGAAATAATTGTCAAATATTAGTTAAAAAATTTAAGAAAATTAATTGTTTAATTTGATATTGAAATGTTCTGAGGATGGTTCGTTATTGAACCGAAATGTTAATAAAACAATAAAAAATTATACTAAACTTAATAATAATCATACTATATATATATATATATATATATATATATATATATATATATATATATATATATATATATATATATATATATATAGATATATATATATATATATATATATATATATATATATATATATATATATATATATATATATATATATATCCAAATCCCTCAGGAACAGCATGGCTTTGTTTCATATAGAGGAACAAGACACAAACGCATAAATAAATAGAATTAAAGACACCTTAATTTATAAGATTACTCTATAAAGGTAACAATGGTTTCGTGAGAGTCAATGATGAAATGTTCACCAATTTCAAAACAGGAAAGCGAGTATGTCAAGATTGCATTGGATACTTAGGAAGGTGACAAAATACTGGTCTGGTGGGTATTAATGATCGGTGGGAGGAGGATATTAAGCCTGCGCTATGCGGATATACCACTTTAATAGTGAGTTCAGAAAGATACTGCGATTATTTATCAAACTGATGAAAAAAATTAACCCATAAGCAAATCTTAAACTGAACAGAATTAAATGCTGTTTAATGGTTCACAGATCTAAGACTTTAACAACAGTTTTTATATAGTTACATGATATTCCAGTAAAAATTTGGTCAGCAATTTGGGTACACGCATAACGACTGACAGAAACTGTGTAAAGGAGATATACCAGAGTGGCTCAAGAAGTCTGCATTAGAGGGACTAGGAAACTACAGTGTTTCCAAGTAAACTAAATTTGGTATAGTAAATATGATTATATTGACCAACAATGTAAACAGATTCGACACATGGACATTAACTAACATTTGCTGCAGAAGGGCTGAAGCATTTGAAATTACATGCAACAGATGCATGCTGCGAATTTCTTGGATAGCACTCCAAACTAATATCTCAATCCTAAGAGAACATAATATGAACGTGCACAAACGACTTCTTCCAACAGTTTAAAGCCAAATCAAAAACAAACGAAGTTAGTATCGTAGAGCTGCGGTATGCAGATAATTGTGCGATACCGTTATGTATGTATGTATGAAACGGCCGTAAGAACGACGACAAGAGATGTCAACTTAAAAAAGAGGGTCAACGGACAGTGAACGTATTGAGGTGGAGAATGAACATAACATATTTGCTATTTGGAAGATATTTAGTCATCGAAAAACGAAAACTATCGTTTGGAGGAGGCCGAGATATTCAGAAATGGTGCTACAGAGGGTGCACTTCAAAATTTTTGTTTTAAATGAGCTTTTTTTATAGTCTTTGCTATTTACATTATATCAAGTTTCATTATTTTCCAGAAAATCAATCAATATTTCATCATCTTCGGTGGTTCAAATTACGTTTGTAACGTGTGCACTCATTTTTTATTTTAAAATGGCCACTGCTACCCGGGAAAAAACGTTCCACGACTGTTTGTTACCACTACCAATGTCCACTACTGTCACAACCAATGCTTTTTAGGAAACCAACGCCATTTGATTTACATAGGCAACGTTTTAGTAACATCATCTACCGCTACATTATGGCCGCTAGATAACGGCACTGCTTTTTAGGAAACCGTAGCTTTAGTGAGGCCTACGGTGCGCTCGGACTTAAAATGTATAAACACAACGCAAAAATATTGCAACAAACTGCTCCAAATAAGAATATATAACTACTGGTATTGTTATGAAGTGTCAACCACTGGAAGAAGTAGCATGCCATTTGGTAAGTCAAATTTCTTGCTTATGTAAATAAACTTGAACTCTCTATTTAATATGTTTTCTGCGTTGCAGTGTTGCCAGATCTACTCGAAGCTGATTCCAACTTCGTTTTTTTAATGGATTACCATATATGTTATTACCTTTCTGGATTCTGTAAAGCATTTGGAAACTTTTTATGTAACATATGCTATACCTATCTTGAGCAGTTTCGGAAATAAAAAATATTTTTTAAGAAATTTGGCAACAAACATCCCTGAATAACAAACAAAGATAACGATTTATTTTATTTAAGTAAACAATAAAACAAAATTAAAATCGGAAACATAATACTATTAAAAAACTCTTTTTATAGTAAATATTCGAAACGCTGACCGTTTACCTCCAAGCACTTCTAATATTCACGACATTCTAATATAAACTCCTTCCGTGACGGCTCTTCTTATCTCAATAGGATCTAATGTTGCGAATGTTTGATAAACCCAATGTTCTAACTCCTCTCTAGTGCTTACTGGCGTTTTGTAGATAATATCATTTACAATATCCCAAATATAGAAATCAAGGCGGATCTCGGCGGCCAAGTCCACGGACCTAAATATATAAACCACCTGTCTTGAAATAGTTCATCGAGTTGCCTTAGAGTTGTCTTAATTCTTCTGTACAGTATGCTGGAGTACCATCAAGCTGGTACCAGCTACTTCTATACACTGCTCCAATACACTGCCAGTGGAAGGTTTTCTGTCAAATCCTCTACTACTGTTGTTACTATTTCTAGATACTTTCTTAAAGTTAACTGTTCATCGTAAATAAAGTATCGAATTTGATTGTCCATAATTAAACAAAGAAACATTAAAACTAAATTTTCCATGGTATGGGGAACCATTATCTTTGCATTAATTGCATTATTTTGGTTTTTTACTTATTAGTTGAAAACCACTAAAAATAGGTATATCATCACTTAACTTTTATATACAGAATTTATTACCCTTTTATGCTCCACTATAAAATACAGGGTGTTCCATTTAAAATTCCTACATAACAAGAATTTTGAAAGCGCACTATTTTGTAAACGTCCTGTATGTAATAAATTAATTATCATGTCATATTATCATAAAGCAACCTATTAAGAAACCGTATTCAAAAATTCAGGTATCTAGCTATGCTAGTTATAAAGAAATGTTTTTATATTCAAGGATCTTTCTCGCCAAATTTCTTAAAAAATATTTTTCATTTCCGAATCGGCTCAAGATAAATATGTTACATAAACAAAGTTTCAAAATGCCTCATATAATATTTTATAGGGTATTCAATTTTAAAAAACAAAGTTGGTATGAACTTCAAGTAGATTTTGCAACAGCGCAGCGCAGAAAATATTTTAAAGATATTTACTCATATTTATTTACATAAGTATCTCAAATTTCAAATCTTTACTTGTACCATTTACCGCGAATTACCCATATATATATATATATATATATATATATATATATATATATATATATATATATATATATATATATATATATATATATATACATATACATATATATATATATATATATATATATATATATATATATATATATATATATATATATATATATATATATATATATATATATATATATATATATATATATATATATATATATATATATATATATATATATATATATATATATATATATAATACCGCTTCTCACGATTCACGAAAAAAATTCTATAGGGCCACCAAGGGACTAGAAAGTTCACACTCGTACAGAAGACGCATCAGATCTTGACCTTGGTAAAGCGAAAGCCAACAGTGTTGCCAGATTAAAAGCTACACCACCAGTTTCATTACTTTATGTTTTACACCTCGTATTTTTGGTGTTTCGGATTGATTTTATTAAGAGGAAATATAGTAGCATTTTATTAGGACGGCCCAAATATCTTCTTACATATTATATCTTTAACGAATGTTTTGGCCTCTTTTTATAGTGATCGTTGATATATGTGTTTACATATATCCTTTTTTATGAATTTCACCGTTTGGTTTGAGATCATATTTTACGAATTAATTTAGGTATTGATGTTTTCCCCCAGTAAAGATCACAAGATCTTCAGAAATCATTTTTCTAGTGGTATTTATTAATTTATATGTAACTTTGTCAGCAATTGTTATAAGAAATTGTCTATAGTAAATATAAGCGTAAAAATATAGCTCGATATAAAAAAACAAAATAAAAGCTTGCATTTTTCATTTGGTCGTTGTTGCTTTAAAAATTTGATCGAAATATTGTATACGCTCAGTGGACAATCAAATTTAGTTTTCTTGTTTGTCTCCTTTTTATATATAAATTCTACAATTAGATGTTTATGTTATGTTTAGGTTTAGTTTTACGTACAAAAAAAAACGTGATTTGCAACGTTTTCGTATAATTATTTATCGTATCCAGGAAGTGGCTCTGTAGTTCTACTAGCTAGCTTAATATTAACAGCAGTTCAATACTAGAAACATAGCATAGCTTCAATTTGAGTGTTACTACTAATTGTAAGGTTGGGTATGTATGTATTTATTGTATATATTTGTGTGTGTGCCTTGTAGAAAATAAAAAAATAGCAACAAAATGAATATTTTATTTTATACCCCCTTATATTTGTTAAGATTTTGACTTTCAATTAAGATCACGAGATTAAATCAACTTCTGATAATGCCAACATGGTTAGCGAAACGCGCGTCGGAAAGTTTAGAAAAGGGATGATTTGGTGTTTAGTGGTAAATTTCTTCGTGTTTAGGGTTTCACACAGAAGATTCCAATAAAATAATTGATTTAAGTGCACGATGTAGATTTAAAAAATCTTTCAAATTAATGAAGAAAAACCTAATTCTTTGAATCATAATGGAACATTTTAAGAAGCTATTTCAAGATAAATGGGAAGTTAATTATTTTGGTTGCATATTGTGTATATTATGACGAACATAATTTTATGAATGTCATAATATGCTGATTACTTTGTGGAGAGTAAGATGGGAGGGTTGTTAAAACTTAAGAAAGAGATGATTTGCAAAATAATTTAGTTTATTTTAAATTAAAGGTACGTTACTCGCCAGAACCATTCGACCACGGAACCAAACCAAACCTCTAAATTTATTTAGCACCAGAACCAACAACCTAACCTAACTTAACGCGGGTTCATTCCATGCATCAGCCAGCGATTTACCCTGGTCAGCACCTACCACTGCACAGGAAAAAAAAATATTGAACCAAGAAAAATATTCTGGAATCAAGAAAATTTTTGAGCATGTGTAAGGAAAATCAAATTTGCCTTCAAAGTAACAATTTTTCTTTAATAACACAAATTTTAACTTTTTTGAGGTTACATTGATGAAAATAGATGTATTGAAGTATTTTGTAGTCCTAAATCCGAAAATGATAAGCTAATTGCTGTAACACATACAGTTTTTTTGTCACAGGGGATCGGTGGTGGAGAAAAAAAGAAGACATATTTTTACAATTTAATATTTATTTAATATATCATGTAAAACGTGCTAAATCAATGCAAAGATATTATTGAGGATTATATAAATAAAAAATATATTACATAAGATGTCATACAGCGACAAAAACTTTCAGTTTTTCCTCTTGTGTTCTGTAGCATTATCTATTTTTAAAAACGAACAGAACTCGCCCACATTGATGAGTTCCAGCGTCTCTGGTATCTTGTCCCATCGTTTTGATGTCCTAATAAAATATATCTACTTGTTCGTCGCCTACTGCATCCAAATTTTCCGGAAAAAAATTAAATGGGAGAGTAAAAAATGCATTTTCAAGGACATGCGACACCCTAGTATTTCATAGACTTTCAAGAGTTCATCTATGAAGTTTTTATAGTTTTCATCTTTCATGTTGCGCAAAAATCCTTTCACTACACTTATAAAACACTTCCAAGCTACCAACTCCTTTTCATTTATTATTTATTGAAAACGGAAATCACCTAGAAGCTTTCTTATTTGAGGTCCAATAAATATGCCTTCTTTTAGTTTTGCATTACTTAAAGTAGCAGTGAGTAGATTCTCTCCCCAGCATAGGAACAGCAAACGACATAGAATTTTTCTATGCGTGATGTGACAACTCACACAGTAAACGTAAGGAGCCCAAATTTTATCTTGATCTCCAATTTGGCACGTAAATATAAAGGATAGGCTTTTTTGACTTCCTCGTATGTAGATCAAGCTTGTGACTTTAAAATAAATCCTCCGCATATATACCAAAACTAAAATCGACTTTAACACATGACTGTACTGTAAACGAGACAGAAGCAAATTAAACTATAGAAAACAATAAAGCAGTTCTTGGTGCGTAGAATACTGTGGAAAGACCCCCTCTACGATCTTGTGGTAATTCCTACATTGTCCAGTCCTAAGTCAGGTACAAATAATTTCATTGACCAAAGGATATAAGGAGAAGCAGGTACTTGAAAATGGGACGTGCTAGACCATACGTTTCGCTAACCATGTTAGCATCATCAAGAGATGATTTTTAAGTTTACTTCAATCAAAACGACTGAATATTTAATTCAATATTTTTAATAGTTTTGTTTCAAAATAATTTGTTTGAACCAATTAAACGATTATATTTTTGTTCAAGAAAGAAGTCAGGAAAATGATATTTTTCTTGGTTTAAATTAACTTTTTTTACTGTGTGACTAATAACCTTTGATTTGTATTTAATTTTTAGTATCTCGTAAAAGGTAAACAAGCTAAAAGTGTATTTTCAATGAGACTCAAATATATGAACTGGGTGTTGTACTTTTGCGAAAAACATAAAAATTTAAAGAGGAAAGCTATTAGACAATATATTAACCTCAAAAATTATTCATCCTAGTTCTCGAAGACAAATTTTAACGACTACCATGATAAAAGCATGCCAGTTCGTGGAGAAAGATTAAATCATCTAAAATACACAAATGATGTTCTCTTAATATGTGAAAAAACGGTAGACCTGAGATACATTTTGACCGAACTAAGAACTGTAATTGCAAATTTGTAGTATCTTTTAGAACAGAAAATCATACTCAGGAGATATATAGAAACTAGCATTGGCAATATGAAAAAAAAGAATAGGCAATAAATATGGCGCTATTACAGAAACCGTGAATGCGGAATGGAAATTTGTACGGGATTATAGGGAATATGTTCCAAGGTTACAAAATAAAGAGAAAAATTATATAATAAAAGCAATTCAATGAAAAATGTTTTAACAATATTAATAATCATTATCAGGCTTAGGTAATAATTTAAAGAATTTAGTAATGTTTTCTTGTTTTGCCGCTTCTTTCAATTCGGATTGATATTCGGTTGTGGCATTAACAATTTCGATTTTAAAAACAAGACTTCTTTCCATAGACCGATCAATTTTTATGAAGAAATCACAAAGCTCATTGGCATTCGTAAACCTTCACTCAGGTTTTTTAAGTTTAATGTCACCTTTTCAGTGCTCGTTGAGACTTCTTCTTCAATGGAATGGGGATAAACATTTCCTCCAACTCGGTTTCAGCCGTCTTCATCTTGGGATTCAAGCAATTCTTAAATATCACTTGATTCTAGCTCGCAACTTGAGCAATGTTAATGTTGGAATTTGCACCGATTCTTCATCATTACTGTTAGATCAGGCCACAATTTTTTCCAGAATGATTTCAATGTGTATTGTTTCAGATCTTACAATGATTTTTTTATAACAATGCACTTTGCTATATCAACATTTTTCCAGCATTGCATAACATTCATATCAGGAATATGATCCATGTTGTCCAGTATGTTTTTTTAAAGGTTTGTCTAATGTAATAGAGCTTAAAGGCCTGGATTATCCCTTGGTCCATAGGTTGGAGTAAGGCCGTCATGTTAGAAGGCAAAAATATCATCTTTATATTCGGATGCATAGCTTCAGGCTCATAAGGGTGACAATGATGGTAACATTGTACAAAACTAGAACTGCCTTGAAACCTAAATTATTTTTCTTTAAGTAGCTTTCCACTTCAAAAACACTCCACGAACCAGTCATAGAAAATGACACTTTTAACCCACGCTTTCTTATCTGAACGCCAAAACACTGGTAAATTGTGCTTGTTTTGATTTTTCAAAGCACGATGATTTAGCGATCAGTAAAGCACAAGTGGCTTTATTAAACAATCTCCTGATGCATTAGAACAGAGCAGCAGAGTAATCTTTTGCTGCCTTAAAACCAGAGGTGGACTTTTCACTTTTGGATATAAAATTTTGTTTAGCATTCCTTTCAAAAACAGGGCAATTTCGCCTGCATTAAACACTCGTTCAGGTTTGTATTCACCATCATCAATTAACTTTCACCAACAATGTTGATGTTATGCAGTGATTGTCTTACCTTGAACTTATTGAACCAACCTTTCGATGCTTGAAATCCTCAATTCGTATATTCATCACCAAGTTCTTTAAAATGTGCGTAAAGACGCTTAGCTTTATCACGGATTATAGAACCACTTAGAGACACTCTCTTCTGGCTACAGTCTTCAATCCATAATGTTAATGCAGTTTCCATTTTTTTAATTGCTGGATTATGAACAATTTTTGCTGATAGCGAGGTTGAAGCTGTAGGATTCCTTATTTGGTCTTCTGATTTCTTCATGGATCGTATTGTTGATTCGTTGACATTAGAATAACGTAATATGGATGCAAACGACTAGCGAAGGTAAAAGCGGTCAAGCATTTCTATTTTTATCTCAAGCGGCAACACAATTTTTTGCCGTGTAGGAACTAATTTTCCTTTGCTTTTACTTGATATTATAAATCGCGAACAAAGCAAAAGAGACACGTATTCACTCGTAATTATTGCGACGAATGACAAATTGAAGCAATAAAACAAAAATGTCGGCACCGATTGTGCGAAGACGGCTTTTCTCAAAAGCTGTAGCGTCACGCGTAAACCGGCGGCGCGTACAGTGGCGCGTACGGCGGCGCGACTTGTTTATTAAAAAAACTTTCGGCCAAGCGGCAATAAGACTTGTTTGTTTATAAATAACTTGTTTGTCTTGAAAGGTAACTGTGGTCATGTGGTGTAAAAGTGGTCATTTTTTAATCCGCGAATACTGAAAACGCGAATAACGGAACGGAGAATAAGGAGCTTTGACTGTATTCCAATACTACTTAAGAGTTACCTGTTGGATCAGTGTATCCTTCCAATATTGACATATGATCGTCACAAAGAAATCGTTGGATTTACTTAAAACAAAGCAACTAACGAAGAAAAGACCAATGATCGTAATATCTTCACAAGATTGGAAAAGAAATGTGCAAAGGAAGGTCTATGTCCAGAAAAACTGCAATAATCAAAAATTAAGTTGACTTTAAATAAAACACAAAATATTTACTTATTCAACCAAATTTACTTTGGCTCCTTCAAATTAAATTCCCTCTCACTGCAATATACTTTTTTTCCCAATTTCCGAAATTGTTCTGACTTGTAATGTTTTCTTCAAAGCGGTCAGCGAACACTCTTGAATAACTTCTAAGAACTCAAAATAACGTCAATAAAGCGAACCGAACAGGAAGAAATCATACGGTACCATATATGATATCATGGCATGTATCATAATTATTATATTATGATACAAAGACGTGAAATCTGTATTTTTCATGCACAACACTGCCTTCTTTGCTGCGTCTTATCAGACATCAGCAATCCGTAACAAAATTCTAAGGTACTTTAGTTAAACGGTACCAACCGCTGGCTGAAATTCTGGCGCCTGAAGGTTAATCAAAAAAAGATTCAGGCGATCATATTCACCAGAATACGCATTACAAGCGAAGCCAGACTGCTGGTGAACAAAGTTTCGATTCCATGGTTGCAAAAAGCAATTTATCTAGGTCTCCACATCTACCGATCACTTTCCTGGTCTACCAAAATCCATCAAGTAATATGCAAGAAATACAGTATCACTAAACTACTGTATACTTTAACGTGTAAAAAGAGCAAATTAGCCCCGAGAATCAAGGTGATAAGCTGCCAAGTCATGGTAAGAACGGTAGTTTTGTACGGACTCCAGGTTTACTCTGGATTTCTTGGGTCCACTTCGGCCAAAAAATTACAAGCTTTTCCGAACGAATCGATCCGTGTGGCTCTAAATGTACCATAATCAAATTCATCGCATTCTAACGATTTCCCAATTCTATCACGCTTACTCGTGAAGCAGCCACAAGACAATTCTCCGATACCTTCGCCACCAATATCCGGCATCACGACCCAGGATTCGAAGTTAATCTCGAATTCCGGCTTGTGTAAGACTAGTCTACACCCGCGCGTCGCAGAGATTCAAGTATTTCCAATTCAAACATTTTCCGATTTTCCGATTCATCGGCCTTCAAATTAACATTTGCAAAGTGCACTTGGACTTTACTATTACACACCGTATCAAAAGAAGTCGGACCTCAGTCTCTCCAGATCAAAACCTTCGACACATCCTTGGTCAAATAGCGGCCCCCAAATGAAGTAATCAAAGCCCTTCCGTAGCTCAACTTAATCCAAAATAAGTAGGAGCCGAAAAGCCTAACTAAAAATCCAAACTGATAAAATGGAAGCATTATGACACTTGTGGAATGGTATTTGTTTTCGTCAAAATTTATGAATATCGTGATGAAAAAAACCTTGAATTATTTGGCCGCAAAGCTAGACGTTGTTTTCAAATAACCTGACGCAGATTACATATAAGGTTTCAATAATAAACTCGAAGAGATTGGCCATTAAACACCAAATCACTTTATTTATCTTCTCGACGCGCGTTTCTCTAACGATGTTTGCATCATCAGGAGACGATTCAATCTAGATTATCTTCGATCTAAATCTCTTCGAGTTTGGTGTTTCACACATAAGGTTCCAATTGCAGAATTGAGCTTAAATATTTTTTATTAAGTATTTGACCAGGAACAAATTATGTGGATTGTACCACGGCAATCGAAAAAACAGTTAACATGGCTTTTATTTTTGACGAGCTTTAAGGTGGTTGTCTCAGCTTTATCACGGTACTCGCTTGATTGTTTAGCTGTTTCTGGGTCATAAGCATCGATTCAAGTTTTGGGCACAAGAGGAGAAGACACACGAGATAAACAAAATTATTCTTCAAAATTAATTGAATTGGTTTGATTTTAGTTATGTTTTCTTTATTGGTTGACTTGGAGGATCTTTCTAAACGATGTTCATCTTCAACCTCTTCTTTACTGTTACTAAACTCCTTGTAAAACGTGTAAACATTTTGTTGACATAGCTTCACCAGTTTAACACTTTCTTAATATTTTTAATGCATCAACACACAAATGTCGTTTTTTAGACAAATTTTTATGTAAATTATTTGCTCGATACAGTTATCCATTTTAAAAATTCGCCGATAGAAATGTTTAAGGATTATAAAAGATTATGTCATGTCTGTCCTTTTCTATCAGGTGTTAATGATAATCATACCAACTAAAAAAATAAACGGCTTTATTAATATGTAAATCGCGCGAATTTTGAAAGTTACCTTATTTTTTGGTCATAGTACTACGAGGGTTGTATGTGTATATTGTAACCAATCCTGAATTAGGCCAGAGATGGCGCTACTAGTATTTAAAAAGTGATGTTTTTCGTAAATATAACCTTTCACAACAGTAATGTTAAACTCTCAAGTCGCTGCGTTGTTTAGTTTGTGAGTGGCAGCTATTTAAATAGAACAACTTTTGTGATATTATAACAATAAAAACATTGAATATCGAGAATATCGTAAAATACTTGTTTTTGAAAAAGAAAATAAATGATGAGATTAGAATGGAGCTCAGCGAAGTTTATGAAAACTCTGTACTTTCATTATTAATCATAAAATAGTGGACAGCTGAAATCAAACGTTGCCGTACAAGCATATTTGATGAAGATCGTCCAGGTCGTCCAAATGAAGTTACCACTTAGAAATAATTTTAAAAATCCAGGATATAGTGATAAACGATCGGAAAGTATAATTGCGTGGGATTGCTGAAACTGTGGGCATCTTAATTGAACGGGTGCAGAATATTTTAACAAGTCATTTGGATATGAAAAAGCTTTTTGCAAGATGGTTGCCGCAATTGCTTAGAATTGACAGTAAACACACACATGAGTCAACTTCAAGAATGTTTTGCGATGTTAAAACGCAATCGGAATGATTTTTTGGCGTCGGGTCATAAGATACAAAAGGGATAGGGATACAAAAGATAGAAAAATGTTGTAAGTAAACTAAATGTATCAAACTGAAAAGTGATTACGTTGAAAAATAAAATAAATTTTACACATAAAAATGTTTTTTTCTTGTCAAGGACAGGAATTTATCATACAACTCTCGTACAATGATTTAAAAAACGTATAAATTACCATACAACAATTAACCATCAAACTTTTAAATATTCTTTTAATTAAACGAAAAAATGCAATCATGTTCTTATCATTCAGTTTTATTTAGCTCGCGACATCCAATAACCGAATTATTCTATAACAAAACGGTTTCCTATATTGACATGGGCGTCCAAACAAGCAACCCGAATCCGGAATCCAGACGCAAAGACGTGGAAAATAACGATTCGATTTACATAAAACGAAGTCGATAATCAGGAAAGGCAGCGAAGCGAACAATACTGTACCCATTTCCCCGCATTAACATTGTTCTTGAGTCGTATTAGATCTGATATTTTAATTGAGACCGGTCGTGTGATGATGGAACGTTCCGCTGATTGCTCAACATGATCGATTTGTTTTGTTGTTTAGTAAAAGGGAGAAAAATATGTATTGTCCTCTTTCGTCCTTTGTTGTATAATTTCCTAGTTAAAATGTTTATGAGTTTCTTGGATGACATTTTAAATCTTCAAAAAATTCCCTCCTCTTTTAATTTACTAAGATGTCACAAAAACACAGTTAAAGCTTCTTATTCGCGAGTCATATGTTCCGGAGGTGTGCTGCGAATACAGAAACCGTGAATAAGGAATAGTAATTTGTACGGGATTATAGGGGATATGTTCCAAGCTTACAAAATAAAAAGAAAAAACTTATAATAAAAACAACTTAATGAGAGATTTTTTAACAATATTAATAATTATTATCCGGCTTAGGCAATGATTTAAAGAAATTAATATTTTTGTTTTGCCTCTTTGAAAAGATCTTTCAATTCGGATTGATGATATTCGGCCTTTGATATTTGCCTTTTGATATTTATTGATATTTGCCTTTTAAAAACAAGACTTCATTCCACAGACGGATCAATTTTTATGAAGAAATCACAAAGCTCATTTGCCAACTGCAAACCTTCACGCAGATTTTTAAAGTTTAATGTCACCTTTTCAGTATTCGTTGAGGCTTCCTCTTCAATGGAATGGGTGTTAAACATTTCCTCCAAGTCTTCAAGAGAATTATGAAGGGGGGTCCGTCGGCTTCAATTGTTGCACTAACTATACGGGTGCATGGGTAAATCTTGTACGGGTGCATGCGTAAATCTTTTTGAAAGGTGCAAATCACCGACGAACTGATTACATTGAAAGCAGCCACGCGTTTTTGAATCGATAAGTTTGGTTGTTGGCGCATGAACGCTCTCACTTTCTCAATGTTTTCATTGGTTCTCGCTGACCTTCGACGACCGGGAACGCGTTTATTTAACGTTGAACTAGTTTTCTCGAACATACGAACCCATTGCTTAATCAATGGAAGACTTGGTCATTGCTGAACATTATGCAAATTGAAATGTTGTCGAAATCTAGCCGCCCGTAATAGTGGCGGAATTGTTGTTGCAGTAATACTCGCGCACACAAAACGAGCGCTCCTCTCCCGTGTAACGCTGCATGGTGGTTAAATTTTCCTGAGCCAAACTATTGTTTAAGACTAATCCCCCCTTTCTACCCCCTTCTCTCCCACACCAAATTTTCTACAGCGCAACCAAAAATTCTTTGGACCACCCAAAGAAAAGCTATCAAGCATTCCAAACTTTCAGATTATGTACAAGAGTCCATGCCACGGGTAGTGCTTTCGATAAAATACCTGGGATGTTATATATCGTCAATGGGCGCTTATTATTAGGGAGGGACTGCAGCTTGTGGCTGCAATGAGGAGGAAAGGGCAGGAGTGTTGCACCATTACTTTTACAGAAATCTAAACTTCAACTGAGAGGTGTGAATCATGGTTATCGAGGAGTAATAGACATGATTTCTCGGGAGAGCATCGAGCATGATTAACAAAGTGTTTGAAAAAATTTTAAAAATTCTCCCGACTATCCAACCTGAAGGATTGGTATCTCCTTCACAGCCGACACGGCCGTCGAAATGTGGTTGGTAGTTTACCCTGGGAAACACGATGAATGGCAGCAGCATTTACACCTATTGTTAATGTGACAAGACTTCCTCGTGCAGCGGAGCATAATAACTACCGTATTAGGTTTGTATATTGTAGTCACATCAGTTTCATCTGCATTCCAAATGTCTGACGGCCCGACCTTAAGACGATTCATGACAAGCGTCAAACTTTTGAAGAAAGCCTGGACTTTTGTCCTATTGAAACTTGTAGCTCTCGCTAAGCTTGTAGCTTGAGTTGCCCTATCGAGTTAAAAGAAAACTAATTTGATAAATAATTGGATTTTCTATCAAGGAATTAATATTTATTTAGAAAGTATCTGACCCTTTGTCATATCCTCGTATGTTACAACTTAATAAATTTCAAACTATTATCATCAGTAGTACAGTAATTACCCTCATCACAATTTATTTAATTTCACAAAGCAAGCATTTTTGATAGAAACAAACGAACCGAATACGGACAAACGATGAAAAAAATATTAGCAGAAGGGCAAAAATCCGACCGATAAAATCGGCAAAGTTTATGGACAATAAATTTTAAAAATTCCATTCGATTTTATGCGAGATAATAATGGGCTTCCTATAACCCCACCCTTGGTTCGTTGGAATTCGCAATCTCGAGGACAGAAATTTGATCAATTTTTCGCAATGGACATAACTTCGTTTTGAACGTTCCACTTGAATTTTATTTGTGGGAATTGGACGACGGCCGAACGCAATATTAGATGTCTGTCTTGTGGGACTGATTAGGGCAGCGGATGCCAATCAATAACGAATGAAATATGTAAAAATATTAAATGTGAAATCATTAAAGCATCTTTTTTTGGTAATTTATAAAATCATTGACTCCGCTGTTCATCAATGAAATGATTAAATTTTCAACTTAATTATCGCCCCTACGTTTCATAGACAACAGAACCTATTCGAATCAGAATGTTTTTACGCCGTATGGAAATTTTAAAGCGCCATCATATAGCTTCAAAGCGAGGTATAATAGACAAACCTACTGTGAAAATAACCTAAAATATTAATTGTAGAAATGATGTCTCTATAAAAGCAACATTTAAGGCATTGCTTTCGTCTCGTCTTTCAAAAAAAAATGCTGCACAAGCTCCGTACTTTAAAAAAAGTTCCGTACTTTCCTATTTTATACGGTACTTGTAAGAAATGGCCCCAGCAATTTAAAACTGAAGATTTTAATTTAAGGGATGCAGAAACTCCAGGACAGCCAAAAAACTAGAAAATAAAAAACTGTAAACAGCTGTAAAAAGAACTGTAAAAAGCTACTCGTTAAACAACTTGTAAACTTACAAGTGAGAATAAATGTAGACACTTTGATGTTGATATCAGTATCATTGCTCTCCATATTCAAGAAAAAGACTTCCCTGCTTGAGATTATGACCTGTGAGAAAAAGTGGATCCTCTACGATAATTCAAAGATACAACAATCGTGGTAATCCTAGCGAATCATCAACAAAAAGATGTTGCTGTATATATGGTGCATCATGTAATTTTTTGGACATGGGATCGACAGTTGTCTGAAAGAAAAAGTGTATAGAAAGTAAGGGAAAGTAAAGACTGTAGGGAGGCAAAACTCCATCTGAAGACGCATTAGATGTTTGGATGACTCAAGCAACCATGTTGTCAGACCAACAGATGTTGCACATCTGGTATTCTAATTAAATATATTGATATAAACTGTGTTTTTTTAAATTACTACTGGAAATGCATCTGATACTAAGGCTATTAATGACCAGACTTACAACTTAACGTGTAACTTAACCACGGTCAGCAATCCCTTCGGGTTAACCACCTTCTCGATTTTTGCACTTAGCCTTAAGTCTCTCGATAAGCCAACTTCTGATAGAATACATCTCAGAAGACGTTCGGCCTTACCTAACGTAGAAGTGACATGACATGCAGTACGCAAGTCTGCTCTCTCCTCGGTGAGTTGCGCCCATCCAAATATTATCCACAACAAGCGGCGCTGCATTTTTACCTCCAAGCCGATGGATTACAGAAGATGCAGGTGTGATTATAGTTAAATTTAAAAAACATTAGGCGAACTCTATTAGAATAGAGGAGCAAAATAACGATACGAAGAATACGTTCTATATTAGACATTTGATGCTTTATCTTTGGGCCTTGGATACCGAAAAATTTCAGCGACTGCCACACTCGAAAAATATTTTACATAAAGATCACTCCCATTTTATAAAAAGGGAATAGAAAGTTTATCAGAGAGATCGGCGAAGATTGTCAGTATGGATGGAGATTACATTGTAAACTAAAACTGTATTAACTATTAAATAAAATAAAATGTACGATATTACTTAGGGGTGCAACTATTAAGTTAAAACTTCATAGTGAAAGAACGTATTATTTTTTACATCCTGGATATACAACAGTTTAATTTGAATATAACAAACAGGAACACGACGTTTCCCCATTTAATATCTTAATTTTGGAACATTTTCCCCTAAAACAACCCCCCGAAATTAATTTTTTAACCGCTCCACAATCGTTTTGCGTTTTTCCGCCCTTCTATCCAGCCGAGTTGGTGTCGCCTACCTCCGGCACGTTCTACCTATGCGGCGAAAGGGTGGAGAAGTGACATATCTGTCTCGGGGGGTTATTTACGCCCCATAATAAACGGTTTCGAGCCGCCCCCCGGGTTACTTGTGATTGCAATTAACACTGGCGAAATTATTTACGGGCTTTGTAATTTGCAATTTAGACGTCGTTTTCGGTTTATAAGTGAGCATCCAGGTGATGAATGACTCGTTTTGCGAGCATGGTGAACCTGCGCGAAAGGGTAGTTTTTCGTCGGGGGTGGTCTGGAATTTAAAATTTCAAGAAAAACGACCAGGTTTTATTATTTTGTTTTATATTAGATCCTCAACTTAATTCTCAGCTCCAACGTTTCATCTACTGCGGGAACTATTCGCATCATAATGATTTTCATCTTTCAACTTTAAAACGAACTATAATATAGGATCCTACTTTTGTTAATACGATGTCATGCGAAAAGCAACATTTGCGCCACTACCTTCTTTTCACCTTTCAATTGAAGAAAAATGCTACAAAAGCTCAGGATATAATTTGTGTGGTTTTGAGAAATAATAATGTTTCGTAGAGCACTTGCAAGAGGTGGTTTTAGCAATTCTGAACTGGAAATAATCCGGGACATCCAAAATGAATGGGCGATGAAGAACTAGAAATACTGATGGAAAAAAATCCTTGCTGTATAATGTCAGAGCTCGGACAAGAACTTGTACTAATATAACAAGCCAGTTGTAAACGTTTACATAAGGTAAAGAAAATTCAAAAGGAGAGTTGTTGGGTCCATTATGAACTCACAGCTGAAAATAAGCATAGACGTTTTGATATTGTTGTATCATTGCTCTCCAGATTCAACCAAAACACCTTCCTGTATAAGATTGTAAACTGTGATGAAAAGTGGATCCTTTAAAAAATCGTTTCTCAACCTTTTTAGTGTCGCGACCCAATAAATATTCAAAAAGTTAATCAAAAACACGTTGCGACCCCCCCTCCCTCCCTACAATATGTTAATTTAACGTTTATTAAAGTATTATATCGGCCGGTTAACACGGGGACGATTCGTTTTTTTTTCAGTATCATGTTTTATGAAGAATCACAAATTACTTACGAATCGTGAAAATAACACGCTTATGAATCGTGCCAATGACGAATGTATATGTGAATGGGCCGTTACACTTATACCAAAGTACCACATACAGCCACAAATACCGAATTACAAGACTTACTTACTTATTCTTCCTGGAGGGTAAGTTGAGCCGAAGGCCCTGACTATATTCTCTGGTTTTTTCCGGATGTCGCGACAGTATGGTTTATCCGGAGGGTTTATTTGCCGTTCTTTAGGAAAGATTGTGATGACCGACGTGAGTGGTCACTCTGGGGCAACGGCAGGCAATGAGGCTGCCGTGGCTCTGATTAGTGGATTGTCCGAAAGGGACGCCGTCGCTAGGAATTTGTTCAGTAGTCTGGACAGGAACGGCTGAAGCTCTGGAATATCTGTCGCCCGGTGGATTTGCACGTTCCTAACAAACCAGGGAGCGTTTACTATTGTGCGAAGCGCAAGTGATTGAAAAGACTGAAGTCTTTTCATCGATGAAGTTGGGAGAAACGGCTACCAGGCCGGATGTCCATAAATAAGGACTGATCTGACCATGGAATTATACAGGGTTAGTTGTTTGTCAAGCGTAAGCTTACTTTTCTGATTGATTAAGGGATACAGCATACGGAGCATTACGTATGCTTTTCCGGTGGCTTTCTTGAGGTGTGAAGACCACGTAAGGGCCTTGTCGAACTCAAGTCCCAGATAGTGAGCCGTTTTGGTCCACTTAATCGGGACTCCATGAATAAGAATATTCTGGCAGATTATCGGCCGTCTTCGAGTGAAAAAGACAGCCTGGGTTTTGCTGCGATTGAGTGCTAGTCGCCATTCGACTAGCCATCTCTAGGCTTTCAACGTCTGCTTTTGCAACCTGGATGTAATCACCCAGGTCGCGTGGGCCGACGTAAAGATAGCCGTATCATCAGCATAAAATGCAGTCGGCACGTGCGGAATGTAGACCGCCATATAGACCATGAAGATTACGGGGGCAAGAAGGAAACCTTGCAGTACTCCTGCTTCGATTCGCTGGACTGATAAAAGTGCACCATCGACGAGCACTTGGAAAGTGCGTCCAGTCAGAAATGATACCAACAGCTTGACTAGGTCGGTTGGTATGCCGAGTCTGAGCATCTTGACTATGAGTCCGAGATGCCAGACTCGGTCGAATGTTTGCGAGAGGTCTAGAAAGACGGCTCCCGTATGACGCCTTCTGTCGAAACCCTGTCTCATCTCCGCCGAGAGACCGCCGCCTGATGGACGACTGCGTGCCCCCTCCGGAAACCAAACTGCTCGTCCGGCAGAATATTATGGTCGGCAAGTACACCGTTCAGAGCATGTAAAATAGCTCTTTCGACGATCTTGCCAAGTGCGCTAAGCAAGCTGATCGGCCTGTAGCTACTTGGCTCCTGTGGGCTTTTTCCTTTTTTTAAGGATTACGATGATTTGAGCATGTTCCCATAGAGATAGAAAGTGCTGGAGTCTGAAAATTGCGTTGACTATGTTAGTCAACTGCGCAATTTGCTTGTTGGGTAGTCGTTTCAGCTGCATTGGAGACATGCGGTCGCGACCAGGAACTTTTCTGACTTTCAAACCTCGGATAATATGATGTATTATCTTCGGCGAGACAATTTGACTGATCAAGTAGCCGGGGTTGGGAGTTCCTTGGTAAGAAAGGATTTCCTGCTTGAACTTGTCAACTTTATTCCTCTTCTCAACTGAGGGTCGAGGAGAGGTCATCTGCTTTTGGTAGGTTACGGCAAAGAGCTCCGCCTTCACCGCCCCGGTGACGGCGTAAGAATCACCCGTCCTCAGGGGGGGAACCGGCGTTCTCACCTTACCCACCATGAATTTTTCTGTTTTCCATAACGATCGATCAGCCGTGTCGATTGACACCAGGAAATCATCCCACCTGTCGTCTCTAAATTCCTGAAGAGCCCGTTGGGACTCTCTCTTGGCTTCGTTTGCACGAAGCCGGAGTTCAGGGTCGCCACTCAGGTGATAGCGTCTGTAAAGCCGGTTTTTTATTCGAATCTTCCCTTTTACCTCTAACGGGATGTCCAGGGTAGTCCGAGTTGATTCAGGAGAGGTTTTAGTAGCCGCTTGCGTGGCTTCTATTATGTCATGGGTTAATTTTTCGACCGCATCCTCAAGCTGCTGAACGTTACCAATACGCGGGTTTGGCTCGCTCTCCTGCAAATGCTGCTGAAAAATGCTCCAACAGATATTAGTCTTCTTTCTCGGCGGGAAGGTATCCACCTTGGTGCCGATTGTTAGCACTACCGGCTAGTGATCCGAGGTAAGCTCATGGACAACCTGAACTTCGCATTGATTCGTTAGATTCTTTATAATAAAGAAATCTAAGAAGCTGCGGAAGCGGAATGGTTCGTCTGAAACAAGGAGGGTCAAGATAGCAGGTCAGTTCCTCTCCTGTTTGTCAGATCCGAACCCCACGATCGATTATGGGCGTTGTAATCTCCTCCAATGATGAATGGGGCGTTGTTATTCAGAAGCCTGCCAACTTCACCTGAATCGAAGTCATGACAAGCTCTCTGGTGCCATGAGGATAGGTTGACAAGATTACCTTCCAGAGCCACCTGCACAGACATGTCGGAGACCCGTCGGAGGCAGCAGGTTATGTCTGATTCCTCTCTTGACGAGAATCATCTAACCACCCCCCGCTCCGCCGTGCCTGTCCTCCCTGTATCAAAAGAAGTTTCTCACACCGAACCGTTCGCTCGGTTTAAGGAAAGTCTCCTGAATCAGAGTCACGTCTATGCTGTGATCTTTTAGAAACGCCGTAAGTTCCAATTTTATCCCATTCAGAGAATTGGAGTTTTGGAATTTGGAATTTTTATTATTCATTGCTGGTTTGGAACATGGCTAGTGCAGCATTTAGCTGCTCTTGGACCATCGCAGCCATCTGCTGCATCATTTGCTCCATCATTACCGTGAAGTTCGGTAACTGAATTCTTGGAGCCTCCATCCTAGGAGTGGGCTTAGGGGGAGCAGCCGGCGCTTTATTATTATTTTGAGTCCCCCAAACGAAAGTTGGGGGTGGAATTTTTGGCGGAAGTGTGGATGGGGTGGTAGTCGATTGATTTTTCTTTCCCTCACCCTTATTCGGGAGTCTTTGGGGACAGGCTTTGGAGTTGGCCGGGTGCAGACCTGCACAGTTGGCACATTTAGCTGGAGCTTTCTTCGGTTTTTTGCAATCCCTTGAAGCATGGTTGGCACACTTCATGCACTTGGGTGGCACGTGGCATTTCTTTGCGGTGTGCCCGAAGATCTGGCAGTTCTAACACTGCGAGGTCTCCCCATTGGACTTGATGTTTTCGCCCTTATCTTTTGGTGAACCAGGCATTTGATGTTGTGAATCCCCTTTTGCTCTTTGAGGAGTATCACATATACTAGTGCAAGCGGTTGCACTAGTTCCGCTCTTGTTCTTCCACCTCTGAACTTTCGAGGGGGTGAATCCTAAATCGACAAGTTCTTCGCAGATTTCTTGTTCCGAAACCGTCTCCACGATATTCCGGATTAATACGTGCAATTGCTCCTCACTCTTCGTACAGAAGAGTGAGAACCAGAAGATGGAGAGAATTTCGCCTTCGCTGACATCGTGATTCAGTTTGGGGGTAACGGTATCCGTTTTAACCGAGGAAGGAGTTCCTTTTGGGGGTTTGAGAGGCGGGAAATCGCTGTCGATCAACATACCCGTGTCTAAATCGATATTTACTTCGGCCGGCGCGTTGGTGCGGGCGGTCTCATGTTCATTCCTGTCGAATTTAGTCGCTAAATCGGCTATTTGCCTTTTCAGATCTTTGATTAGCTCCTTGAGCTCAAAGATCGTTTCATTGAGACCGTGATTGTCGCGGAGCGACTGTTCGAGCTCCTCCTGGAGCCTTGCAATTATCTCGTCGGACCCGGAGTCCGGAGCCGATAACCGTGAAGCCATGATGGTGTGCCAATATTACCTGCACTCTTTCGAACACCTTGAATTTCTAAATAGACACCCAAAAGTGCTGCTGTAGGATTGCCGCAAAATCTTCAAAAATAGTTCGCGAAATGCGAAAAAATGATTAAAAACCGTGTAATAATAATTGTTTTAATAAAAACAATAAATATCACTGTGAAAAACCGTTGAAGACGTCAGAATCACGCCACCAAGAAGCCTGGTGTAGTTCAGTGTAGATAAGCAATGGGAGCTCTTGAAAAACACGTCTGTACTGTACGAGTACTCTGATTGGACTGATTACAAGACTTGGGTAACCCCTTGTTTTTACATTACTTTTACCAGTTCGAACCTGTGCCCTGCTTTTAAAATGACCCGCCCGCTCACCTCGTGACATCTGTCCACGCATGCGAGACGGATCATTCGTCCCGAGTAAAAAATATAAAATTAATAAAAACAAAGAAACGAGACGAAGAGTTTCATTATTAATTACGTTTTTACGAAAACAAGTACTACGATTTATTATCTCACCCAATTATTAAATATTAGAATTTCTTCTCTCACTCAATGTTAAATAAATTAATATCAGTGCAGTAGTAAAATAAACAAATTTGTAACAAAACGAAATGCACCATCTACATTTAGTGGAAACATATTTTATATATGGATTCATTACCTTGGATGACAAGCCACAATCCAGTTCTGTGTGTGAAAAGTATGAAGCCTTCTAAATTAGTCCGGCATTTGGAAACAAAACAACCGTCTTTTCAAAACAATCATTAGAATTTTTCAAGCTTAAATCACTCGTCTTGAAAAATCAACAAATTGCTATCAACAAATCAAGCCGTAACGAGGCCGCAGCACTTAAGCATACTATTTTGTAGTATTAAGAGCGGCCAGGGAGTCGAAGCCTCACTCGGTTGCGGGAAAGCTCATTTTACCCGCTGCCATTGATATAGTCAATGCGATGATAAGTCCGGAAGAAGCAAAAAAGGTGAAAACTAGACCATTTTCAAATGACATAATTTCGAAACGTATTAATGAGATGGCCAATGATGTTTACGATCAAACAATTGAAAAGATTAAATTAACAGACGTGTCGAACTTGACGCAATTTTTGTGTTTTATCCGATACGAATGCGAGGAGTCAATTAAAGAAAATATACTATTTCGCAAATCAACCCCTGGTCGTGCAACTGACGGAAGAGTCTTTAAAGCTTTTATTGATACAACCCAAAACGAAAACTTGGGTTTAATAAATGTATTGAGGTATTTACTGGTGCCGAGAAAGCGATAACGGGGAAGAACAATGGTATGATAGCAAAATTAGATATATTATGCCACATATGGAATAGATGTACTGCTTTCTCCACAGAAATGCGCTTGCTACAAAAAAGATGCCAGATAATTTAAAAAATGTTCTGTCAGAAGCCATAAAAATTGTTAATTTTATTAAAAGCCGACCATTGCAGACTAGATTGTTTTCCACATTGTGCGAAGAAATGGGTGCCAAATACGACTCACTGCTTTTCCATGCTGAGTCCGGTGGTTGTCGCGATGAAGAGTTCTAGCGAAGCTTTTTAAATTGCTAGATCAATTGAAAATCTTTTTACAGATAAAAATAGCTCATTTTCAGAGTTTTCAAAAGACGGAGAAACTTTATTACTGTTGGCTTACTTAAGTGCTATATTTTCATTTTGAATGACTTGAATACGAGTTTACAAGGCCGTAACAAAAACATTTTCCTAATAACAGACAAAGTCAATGCCTCCATCAAGAGACTTAGTGTTTGCCTTCATCAAGAAGCTTATTTAAAAAAAATTGTTATTAATGGTGTGTTAGAGAGCATGAAAACGCATTTACGCGAATTGAAAATTCAGTTACTGGAATATTTTCCAGATAGCAACGATAATTTATCGAAAAGATGGGTTCTCAAGCCGTTCGATGAAAATGGTGTTGCAGCTGCTGAATTACCTATTGAGATTCACAACCAACTTATTGAAATATCGGCCGACAAAGCCCTACAACTAGAATTTTTAACTCGAGATTTTGATAAGTTTTAGCTTGCACGACGATGCGAATACCGAAGCTTTGAAAACATTAATTCCTTTGCTACTTCTTACTTATGCGAAAAAAAACTTTTTATCTATAGTGGCTTTAAAAACTAAATATAGAAATCGTCTATTATCACTGGGAAATAATTTACTTATCTGTGTTTGCAATGATGATTCACGTAAAAAAAACTTTAAAATTAAAAACAAAATCAACCGTCGCATTAAATTAATATTTCAAACAATTTTGGCTATTACTTTATTTAAGTTTATTTTATTATGTAATTATTACCTGTCAATATTAAATTTTTAACACTTATTTTTAAATTAAAAATACTTAATAAAATGATGTTTCGTATACACATTCCGACCCCTCATATTCCTAAACGCGACCCCCAGATTGAGAAACGATGGTTTAGGATAATCCAAAAGAGGTGAAAATTATTGGTTAATGCACACCAAACAATTGTTGGTGTATATATAGTGGGACCAGCTGAGTTGCTCCAGTCTGGTCAAACGGTCACTGCTCACTGTTATCAGCAGCAACTAATTTGTCTTAGTGACAAATTGGAGAAAGAAATGCATTATACTAAAAGGGAAGAAAAGAAGTCATTTTGCTTCAAGGCAACGCACAGCCACATACAGCAAAAAGGCCCAACGATCACCTAGTTGGGTTGGGAAATTTTATCGTATCCTCCGTAACTACTAGTGCCGGTCGCGTTGGTGCGGCGGTAAGAGCGCCTGCTTTGCCGAATCCGCGCTGGAGCGATAGCTGGTTCGATTCCAGCGCTCGGATGGTTATTTTTCTTTCTTCTGTCCGTTTATCTTTACTAAATGTTTGTGATTGTTTCTAGGCAAGAGTGTAAAATCCGACTACGAATTACCCCTCAGTCACGCCAGTTAAAGGCTGGGTAAGGCCGGATGCCTTCTGAGAAGTGTTCTACGTTGGTCACTCGCCAGTCGGTAGGTTTCCTGATAGACTTATGGGTAGGCACATAACCAAGGGTTTATAGCCCAAGGGGGGTGCTGGCCTGGGTTTGTCGGAAGCTGATGACCGTGGTTCGGAACCCACGTTAAGCTGTAGGTCCAGTCGCTAAATAGCCTAGTTGCTGATGCGCCTCTAACCCAAACACTTTACTTTTTACTTTAACTACTAGTTAGTAGTGTTTTAATATATAGAAAAAAAACTACAAAAAGTACTTCAAAGTTTGGAGAAAATATTAAAGTAACGAAAATGTGTATATTTACTTCAATTCGAGAAACTCTAAATCAAAGTTATAAAGTGTATCTCTAAAGCATACGCAATACTCTTTCATAACCTTTCAAACCACTAGGGCAATTTAACTTTGTGTTTAAATATCATGCAAAAGAAAATATTATTATTCACCTCTAGCGGGAAACATATTGGAACATCTGCATTGTAATGAAAGTTGTAGGTTAATATAGGAAGTTACTATCGTACTATCATCAGCAAACTAGGAGTAAATGAACAACAAATACAACAGAGGTTTTAAAAGGCTTCTTTGTGAGTTTCGGATTTGATAGAATAAATTGCTGAGTTATTTAATAGTAAGTTTTCTGACTTTATACAACAAGCCAACATACTAGACCCCATCAAAAACTTGGTTAATATCAAGAAAAACAAGTGGGAAGTAATTTCGATTTCTTAAGCCTTGCATTATTTTATTGAGCGTTCTTCTTGGACTGTATATTATTCGGTCCACAAATCTCCAGAAAAGCAACTCTTTTCAGATTTCCTTGAAGGATTCTGACAGTGAAATACATTTTTAGTGACAACATGTTTGAGAACATAACTGAACTTGAATTCAATTATTCCCTTGGAACCTTTGATGCGAGACACTAAACTCAAAGAGATTTCCCACCAAAACACCGATTCACTTGTTTTTAATTTCTCGAGGCGCGTTTCGCTCACCATGTTGGCATCATCAGGAGATTATTCACTCTAGAATAATCTAGAAGATTTAATCATCTAACACTTAACTCAAAGAGATTTACCGCTAGCAACAAATCATTTGTTTTTAATTTCTCGACGGGCGTCGTTAACTATGTTAGCATCATCAGGAGATTATTAAAATTAAAAAATCTAGAACATTTAATCATGTCCTGATAATATTGACATGGTTAGCGAAGCGCGCGTCTAAAAATTAAAAAGAATTTATTTAGTGCTTAATGGTAAATCTCTGAATTTAGTGAACTTGAATTGTAAAAAAAGAAACAAAAATTTTGGAAAAAAATGAATGCAAACGTAGAAAATATTGGAATATTAAAAAAATCACACTCGTTCGTGACTCGTCATCTGTCGTCCCCTTTTCAAATTTTTATACCTTTGACATCAAACACGTACCCTATTAATTAAACCAAAATTGAATTGATATAAACGATGGGCTATTAAAATTTCGAATTCTTTCCCCGTCAAAAAAATCGTCAAAGGCGTAGGGGTAACAACGATCTAGCCCGGTGTTTCTGCCTTATCGATCTCTCACATCAAAAAGCAAAATCGAAAAGGAAATCATGTATGTATATCGATTATGTACCGTTCCTAACAGACATACGAAAAAGGGTTGGGTGGTTCGAATTATTAAGCCGAAGTGGAGATTTCATAACGCCGATAAGAACTGAAACATTCAGCAAATTACATTCGGTCAACTAGCAAACCCTTTACAAATGGGCTCAGGTTTGTTTAATCAGATAATAGTGAGAGGGCATGTGCTAAAAAAATGAAGAAAAATACTCAATGGTAAATTTAAATTTAGCCAGAGATATAGTGAAGATACTGTTAACCCGAATGCATTTATAAAGACTCGATTAACCAAATTAAACTAAAAATTATGTTTACAATACCATTCGAAATCCGTTGGGATTAACTTTAACATCTGAAACGTTAAAACGGTTTATTTTGAAACACCTACACTTCTATATCCATCATGACCACCTAAACAAAATCTAGACTCAAAATCTAGATTTTGTATATTCTGATTAAGGGGATCAATCCCTGATTTCTCTCGCCATGTTATCTTACTGGAATTCTTGATTCACTTAGGTACAAATATTTCCGAAACCGTTTGACATACACGGTTCAAACTTTGTATGATTTTTTCCAATGATATTTTCTAGACTAGACTAGATAAACTAGATAGACTAGATAAACTAGATTCAACTTGATTAGTTAAATATCTAATTAATTATTAATTAGTGAAAATGAATGACGATTTTAGCCATTTTTTTAAATTAAATTTTAGTTTTTGATTAAGGAGGTGTTTTATATTTTATATAAACAGAAAGGTGCAAAAAATTCCAAATCTGTATTTTTTATAGTTTATTTTAAAAATATACCTAAAATTTTAGTAGTGGCAAAAAAATAAAATACTAACACAAAGTTTGAGACCATTCATTTAAAAATACCCCGCCTTGTACTTCTGGTCCGGTTCTTTTTTATAGACAAGCCTCTTCCTGGTTGCATTTTTTTTTTCATTTCAACACCCTTTTACATTTCTCTTTCAGTTTTTTCATTTTTTTTTATTCTTATAATGTCTAGTCCTCGGAGCCCTTCTGTAGCTGAGCAGGTTATTTCAAGTTTCTATAAAACTTTCAGCCTTCCTACCGCCTCGTTATTGAAAGTAATTACAGCACCATAAACTCCGATTTTCATTTTTTTTTGGTAATCTAGTCCAGATCACGCTGTTGAAGCTTTCATTGAGATTTTGACTTCTCCCGTGAAGGCACTTACGAAGTAGTGGTTTTATTGCTGTCATAACTGCTTCTAGCAAATTATGTTTGTATTTATAAGATGCTGTAAATTCTTCTGATCGGTTATACTTACACCGAATATGTAAAATATATGTATACATTCTCTCGTTTTCTCGGTTTGTGTTTGTAGATAATCTATGAAAATATAAGGTATATTTTTTAAATAAGATCCGTTATTTTGTAAAAAAAATACTCTAAATATCAATAAAATATATTTTTTCCATATTCTAAAAGGTGTCCCAAAATTTATTGTATTTTGTATTTTTTTATTGAAATATAAAGTACATAGGATAGGGTTATGTATGGAATAGAACATCGGGCAAATGACGTCCACGGCTTTGTTGGCACATACATTCTTTTGTCGAAATTTTCAATAATCATTTTGCATAAATGTGGCTGATTTTCGTTGATGCAGCGTTGAATTTCCTCCTTCGATGCACGGGTGGATGTGAGCTTGTTGATATAGACCTTTGATTACAAATAACCTCATAGAAAGAAATCCAATGGTGTTAATTCACATGATCTAGGGGGCCAATTCTAACCACCGAAACAACAAAGTACACGACCAGGAAATGTCTCATTTATAAATTGGATTGTTTCCACATGTCGTCCACATCAATATCATCCAATTTAAGCAGAAAGAACTCGGTTATCACGTGGCGATATCGAGCATCAGTAGCAGTAACTGTTTGACCAGCCTCATTTTCGCAAAAGTATGGTTCAACGACGCCTCCAGCCCAAAATCCGCACCAAACAGTGACACGATATGGATGCATTTGTTTTTCGACAATCACATGTGAGTTCTCTGAATCCCAAATGTGGCAATTTTGACGATTAACAAAGTCATCAAGGAGAAAATGAGCTTCATCGCTTAGGATGATTTTGCTCGAAAAATCAGCATTCACTTGTTATTGTTCAATAATCCATTCAACAAACTCTCTTTGCTGTGCATGGTTACAAGGCTGCAGTTCTTGTGTCAATTGAACTTTGTAAGCATGAACACGCAGATCTTTAGTGAGTATACGCTGTAAAGAGCCTCTTGAAATTTACAATTCTTGTCTACGATGGCGAATTGATATTCCTGCACTTCCACCAACACTCTCAGCACTGCTTCGATATTATCAGTTGCTTGTTATTGGACGGCCAGTGTGTTTGGCGCCCCCAATTGATCCGGTCTCCCTTAATTGTTTAATAACTCTCTTCATTAAGTTAAATCACTGGGTGCAAGGCCTGGTCTTGATTAGACCTTTTGTTTATGCAGAAACGTGTGGCCTTTCATTGTCATGAAGCAACATCACACAGAAAGATAGTAGGCCATGCTGCTTGTTTTGTGCGGCACGCCGGAGTTTTCTCAAGGTGACACAATACGCTTTAGAATTGATTGTTGTGCCTCTCGGCATAAAATCCACAAAAAAATCCCTTTTCTTTCCCAAAAGACAGTTGTCATGATCTTTCGTGCTGAAATTGTGTATTTGCCTTTTACTCTGGTTGCGACAATGTGTGTCGCCATTCAGTTGACTATTGTTTAGACTCAGGAGTCATGTGAGATACCCAAGTCTCATCTTCTGTAACGATGTGGTCTAACAATTATTCTCCTTCCTGGTTGCATAGAGTCAAAAACGACAAAGTACAAGCCAATCTCTTTGTTTTGTTATCGTTAGAATGCAGTCTTGGAATCCGCCGAGAACAGAATTTTTGATAATTCAGTTTTTCCGAAACAATTGTGAACAAAACTGATATTGAAACCTGTGGAAATTCACTTGATAACTTTGAAATTATGAATCGCCCATTTTATCGAATTTTGTTGTCCACGAACAAAATCTTCAGAAATCATGCACATTAACTAGCCCATGAACATTCTCAGACACCTTCGAACTTTACTGTAACTCATAGCATTATCACCGTAAACCTCATAAATCTGACAGTAAATTTCCGCTGCTGCCAAGTTTATTGCACTCAACAATCGAATTACAGATCGAATCTTGCAGTAAGCGGGTGACTCTATTTTCTTAAACATTATAAACTTCTACAGTTCAGCACACAGACAGACGATACTGCTGCAAATTGCGCCTCAACGTGCGCAAAATATGCTAGGAGGAGACGCCCAACCGCACTGTGGCGATTGCGCGTCATTCTCACTCTCATTTACAAACGGACCCTATTCATAAAGTCCCCCTGGTGTATAGCCCACACGGCTTTCTGAATTGCATCAATGTTGTTGGCGCTTCCTCTAACGGCATTGCCATAACAAAATTGTAATTCGTCAGTGACAGCATCAATTAGCCGCCCTTTTCTGAGAATTCCTTTTTCCTCATCCCGTACTTTTCCTTTTAAATCTTTACACAATCGTCAAAACCGTGGGTACCCAATCGCTTCTGCACATACCGACACATTCAGGTTTGGTGATTTCTACTGCATTTCCATAGGGTTTCACATCAGCTATAGCCTAGTATGTCTTGGAATCTCCGTATTCGAGATACTGAACATACCGTACACCTCTTTCGGGAAAAGACTTCTTAAAAATTTTCCTTGCTCCAGCTGTCTCTATTTCTCTATATACACTGCTGTAATTTAGTTTGCATTTGTGATGTGCACTGTTTTTCGTATCACCTTTACAGATATTACAATACTTGGACATGCAAGAAACATCCAAAACGTTTCCTGCGTCTACACTCGTAGCACTCATTATTATTACGTTATATTAGGGTTTGCCTCATTTTCTAAAACCGTTTTTTGTGCAGCAGTTTTCATGAACTCTTGTGCTTCTTGTTGTACAGCAGTACAAATAACTGTCTGAAAGGGAATACATTTTCTAACTGGGAGAGGCAAATCCATTAGAGCGCACCAAGGTGCACCACCGGCTGTTTCAAGTCCTATGAATTGTAGGGCATACACAAAACGACAATTTATGTCTTGCTCACCACATGAAAAATATTTGCCGTTTCCAAAAGTTTCCTGGTTCAAACAATCCTCATTCATACATGTCAGTTCAAACTTTGTTTCCAAACATTTACGTTCTCCCACTTCTGTAATTCTAATTTCACCATTACATTTTTACACACAGCAAACTTAGTCACAGTTTCAAAAAGAATTTCCAAATTAATAATTGAATATCCAAGTACACTATCACTAGCCACTTCATCCAGTTTTATTTTCTTCGATGAAGAAGATTTTCTCTCTTCACTAGGGAGAGATGAAGTTGGGGTGGAGAATGGTACGAAAGAAATAGATAAAAATTAAATAAAATTGAGTAAAAAACTAAAAAAAAAATGGTAAAGAATTAACCACAACACTCTGATACAATCTTCACACAAATGTCAAACCTCAAATAATATCGAACTTACTATTATTTGGATCTTACTTACTATTGTTTGGACGTGAAGTGTGCCAGTGTACCAATAGAAATAATCAGTATTGGCGCGCGAAATGTGTCTACATATTGAAAGATTATCTGATAGGAATAATAAGAAAGGAAGAGAGAACTAAAAGTAAACATGCGACCGCGGCGCGGTCTGCTAGACTGACCAGAAACAAACCTCAATACCACACTTTGACATTTTTTCTCTATGAAATAGTTATATTTTTATCAAATGTAATATACCGTTTGATTCAGAAAGTTGTACACATACTAATGAAATAAAAAATACCCAACACATTTTGTTTTCTTTAAGAAAAAACAACCAATAAGGATGATAAGGACGCATTTCCATCGCAAGAAAATTCTATATAGTTTTTACAATATGTATATGTTTCTTCATACTACTTGTTTAAATCCCCATAGTATACTTCTTCATTATTCTCTATTTAGTGTTTTTGTTTCTAGTTCTTGACCTCTACGAGGATGAATCAAATATAAATTTGAGTTTTACAATTACTTTCGTCAACCAATCATGAGTAGGCTATCAGTATAGGTTGTTGCAGTGCAATGTACTAGGAGTGAGGTGAGATGTTTCACTCGGTTCTTTTGCCAGTACAGCCATGAGTGAGCAACAGGTTCGTTGCGCAACGGATTATAAAAAAGTTTTTAGCCAAGGAAGGCGTTAAACCATCTGAAATATTAACTCGGTTGAAGGTTCAGTGTGGGGACGATATCATGTCTAAAATCCAAGTGTTTGATTGGGCCAAGAAGCTTAACAGTGAACAAGAAAATGTGATAAATGTAAGTCATAATCGACGTCCCAGGTCCAGTGTCACTGGTGACAACATTATTGCAGTTCGCGACCTTATTGAAGGTGACCAGCGGCTCACTATTCATGAAATCGCTTTAAAAGTGGGGTAGTGGGCTTTGGAAGTAATCAAACAATCATCAAAAATCATCTTGGGTTCAATAAAATATGTGCCCGATGGTTTCGGTTTTGACGAAGGAAAAGCTGGAGAATATGCATTAGAACCCTTGAACACCCTCTATGCAGACCAGATTTGTAACCATGTGATTATTTTTTATTTACGCCCTTGAAAGATGCACTTGGACAGGTGCGATTCAACAACTATCAAGATGTTGAGGATTTCGTGAGCAATTGGCTGATGACTCAAACTCAACTTCTACGAGCAAGGAATTCATAAGCTTCCAAACTGCTCGGAAAAATGTGTAGAGCGTGGAGACTATGTCAAAAAATTATCAATAGTATTTTTTGTATTATTTTATAAATAATAAAAAAATTTCCTTCTTAGTTCTACCGATAGGGCCACTGACCAAGACTAATTTTGACAGTCTCTCTATCAGGGGCGGTTCGTGGGTTTTTAAAGTGGGAGGGCGTACAAGAAAATATTGCAGCTAAAGATTTTTTTTTGCTTTCCCCTTCTTCATTTTTACTTTTCGTGCTATTGAAACCCTATACACGAGGTGAACCAGGAAAACAGGTAAATTAATGAATAACTAGGTACTTACAGTTACCCGTAGAGTAAACCATTCAAACAGTGTATTGAAACTGCAAATCAATGGAGAAAATTCTAAAAAGTTCATGAGAAATTCGAAAAGTTAAAAAATATAATATATGAAAGTATACAAAAGAGGGTTATTGTACACATTTTCATTAGTAGTCATTTTTAACTGTTTTAAATCAGACACCTTCATGCTTACAATTAAAAATTGATTATTTTTATTTAAAAAGTGCTACTCAGTGGGTACACATGTAGCAAATCCCAAATCAAAACAAATATTCGCGAGGCGAACGAAATACGCGACTCGAGACATATTAAATGCTCCGTACCCGTCAAATCAGCATTTAAAACTGATTACCGATACGCTCGGTTGCAGAGAATCTACGTCCAAATCGCATGTTTTAGAAAGCAGTTAAACCCCCGAATTCTAGCAACCAACAAAACATGTAAGATAAGGCGTTTGGTTTTTTAGAAAGTTCCTCCACTAACCCTCCTTTCTTTTTTTTTCATTTTTTCTTGAAGTATTTTTTCCACCTTTTCATCATTTCTTTACTATCCAGGACACGCTGGCATATGTTATTGTTTCCTTCGGTTCTAGTTTTCAATTTGAATTCTTGTTTACCTGTTTCATCTATTACTACTCCCAGATACAATAGTCAAATAAAACACACATAGTATTTATTTATTCAGTCAAATTTATTGTGCCTGCTTTAAAATAATTGTCTCTTAATGAAAAGCAGTTATTCCGACGTTTCTTCCAGTTTTCGAAGCAGCTTTTATAGTTGACTTCTGGAATTTCCTTCAAAGCGATCAGCAAACTCTCTCGAATAGCTTCTATGAGCTCAAAACGGCGTACATGAAGTGGTTTCTTCAATCTCGCAAACTGAAAAAGTCACACGATGCCATATTTGGTAAATATGGAACTGGTGGAATGGTATTGGTGTATATGTTTAGCGAATAATTGACGAATGAGTATTGCGATGAGCGGTGGTGCGATATGGTGACGCAAAATCTATAAATTGATTTACCACAACTCTGAATGTTTTTTTTGGAATATACTCTAATAACTAATCGGCTATTACTTAATACAAGATCGTTCATTTTGTAATGTTTTCTTCATTAGCTGACGTAGAAGATCTTCCTGAACAAAGTTGTTCTTCAACTTTACCATCACTAATGTCCTTATACCAATTATAAATATTGTTTTAACCTAGCTTCATCACTCACTCTTCTTAATATCACTCGTCACTCTTTCTTAATATATTTAATGCATCAGTAGAAGAAATTTCGTTATCAGGCAAAATTTATTGCAAACCCATTTTTAAAAATCGCCCACAAATTAATTTTACGATTTCAAAAGACGCTATAATTTCTAACTTGACAAACCAAATAATATGAAACTTCTATTGGATATCAAAGACAGTCATACCAACTTAAAAAAATAATGGTTGTATCGATATATAAAGGGTGCAAATTTTTAAAACAAAAGTTATCGCAATAGTTCAAAATTTCTAACGTTCTCAAATGTATATTATTTTCTTTTGCAAACTAACAAAAACAAATGGTTTTCTCCTTCTTGTTGCGTGTTACCCATTATCATTAATGGTGTTTTCCATTACTTTATATGTATTTGTGATTTAGCCGACAGTGTTACATCATCTGCAAAAACCAACCATTGGTTATTATAATTAAAAATAATGCCATCCCCTTATATTTTGTAATTTCTTGTTACCATTTAATGTAATCCAAATATAAGAGATTAATAATGAATGTATTTTGTTTCTTATTCTGAAAGGAATTGTATGTATACTAAACACCCATACTAATTCGCGTTGTATCACACCCAACTTATCAAATTTCCTCTAATTGTGCCGTATTTAATCTGGAAATGACTGAACAGAAACAACCTTCGGAATTCTCATCGGCCCGCGTGTCATAATGAATGATTAATGGGCTCGATGATTATGCCAATAAAAACAAACCGGACTAATTACGGGCTCGTCCATTTCGCGTAATAAGCGCATTCCAGAAAATCGCCCGCTCGACACAGCCCCACCACCACCGACCTACGGTCCCCTGCTGTCCTCCATAATGGCGATCTCTTGAAATAAAATACAATATTAACAAACGAACTGAGAAAATGTCTAAAATGTTATTAATTCCAATCGAATTAGTCAAAACAGGTTGGTTATTTTTTCTTAATCAAGAAGTTACGAGTTCGAGTATTTGAGTTATTATATATCAATGCTAAGATCAGAAAATAACGTGGCTTTTAAAATAAGACAGAAAAAATTTATTCATCCAGATTTATTTGGTTTCCTTCAAAGTAATCTGCTCTCACTGCAACACGCTTATTTCATTTTTTTCCAGCCTTCGATACAATTTTTATACTCAATTGCTGATATGTCTTTCACGACTCTCTTGATTGACTATGATTTTTATGGACTTCGTAGAAGCCGAAGTTTTGTCTTCAACTGAGAAAACAGAAAAAAGTCACACTATGCTATATGTTGTAAATATAGTGCTTGTGGAAGGACTTTCTTTGATTTTTAGCGATAAATTGGAGAATAATTTATGCGGTGTGTGCAAAATGTGTTGTGTAACACGGTGTTGAATGTATGGCCTTGCTACAAATATATTTCAGTAATATCTATAATGCCCCTAATATGAAGTATCCTCAATAATAAATAAAAACAATTATTTGTCATTGAAAATGGTTTTATTGTTTTTCAAAATATTCTCCGTGATGATCGATATACTTTTGTATTCGTTTGACACACATTTTTAAAGCATTCCGATTGAGGTATCTCCAAAGCATGCATTTTAAACGCATCAACCGCTTTTTCTGGCTTCGAAAATCGTTAACCAGCCAGTTTATTCTTCACGGACGGAAACAAAAATAAATCATTAGATGCCGTCAGGACTGTACGGCTGTACTGTATGTCAATTCGATGTTTTGACCGGTCAACTATTGAGTTATTCGGTTTAATGTATGAGAGCGCGCGTTGTCATAGTGAAGAATGACCCTGCGTCGCTGATTGTTTTTTCTTATTTCTTCTGACTTCTGGCAAACAAAAAGTTATGCATCATTCAGAATTTGAATTTGAATTTGAATTTTCAGTTTAGGGCCGCGTCAGCAACTGATAGCAACTGATAGTCGCGTCAGCAACTGAGCCCATAAAGAGTGTATGCATAATAAAGAGTGTATATATAAGAACTAATGAAAATTGAATATAGTTAATATTGTATATAAAGTGTATAATGAAAGTAATATGAAATATAGAGTGTATTTCACATTCCAATGGATCTCAAACGTTAAAAGGCAGTAGACCGAAAATAAAGGAACAGCCAGATGTAATGCATGAAATAGCTTAATTAAGAGAAGGGAGTAGGTGAAAATTTTAAGGGAAAGAGGAGTTTAAAGATAACAGAGATGGATTATATCAAAGGAAAGTAGGAAGAGGATCGGAGGAATTCAAAAAGAGAACTGAAGTAATGAGGGGACAAAATAGAAGGAAGGTCTCTGGGAAGTCTATGTCTTTGTGCAAGAGCAGGTAGCGAAGGGCACTCTAGTAAGACGTGACGAACAGAAAGAGGAGCATCACATAAGGTACATACTGACGGAGGGCCGCCACTTATTAGATGACCATGTAAGAAGTGACAGTGCCCGATTCTAAGCCTATTCCACTTTACAAAAAGATAACGGTGGAGAGCTGGAGGGGGACTACATTGGAAGAATTTAGGTTTCGCTGTATATAACTTAGAGGCGTAACTCAAAGTATCCCAGTATCGAATTGAACAATATCTTGAACAATTAGTGAGATGCAGGAGAAAGCATCCCGGTGATGGAAAAGGGGCAAGAAAGGAAGATTTTCATTTAGAGCCATTTTGGCGTAGTAGTCTGCTCATTCATTACCCAATATGCCTGCGTGGCCAGGGGTCCAAAGGAATTTTACTACTGACCCTTTAGATTAGGATTCCTGGATGAGAGAAAGAATGTTAACAACTAGAGGCGAAGGTAGGAGAGAAACAAGAGATTGAAGAGAAATTAAGGAATCAGAGCAGATAAGCCAATTGGAATTTGGACGGGAGAGTATATAAGAAATGGCATCTCTAATGGCTAAAAGTTCGGCAGAAAAGATACTATTCCAGGAGTGAAGACGAAAAACACAAGTAAAATTATCGTGAACGAAGACTGAACTCACTCCATCGAGTAACTTGGAGCCATCAGTGTAAATGATGTTATCAGGTCGGAGGTCTTGAATGCTTTTAGAGAAGATGGTAGCAGGAGAAGGGAGACCAGAAAAAGGTTTGTTATATGGAGTAGGCTGAAATTAGGGACACAGCGCTGAAGTAACCATGGCGGCTCGTGGGGGAAAGTTATTGGGTGACAGGGGGGCAAAGAAATACCAGAGTCAAGGAGAAAATTGAATAGAGCCGTGCCCGAACCCCTTAATCGCTGAGAGAAAACTTGGTTGGGGAAATCAAGAGGGCCAAAGAAAGATTGATAAGAAGGAATGAAGGGTCTACATCTAAGACTTACTGCATATCTCAAAAGAAGATCCAACCTTCTTATATTAAGTGGTGTAATTTCAGAAATACAATGAAGACTGGGGATGGGATTGGTTCTGAACGCTCCTAGCGCTAATCTAAAAGCCGAGTTTTGTACCACATCTATCCGACGGAGATAACTTGCAGGGGCAGACATGTAGGCGATGCAGCCCTGGCCAACTTTTGGCCTGATGAGGGATTTGTAAAGGTGGAGAAGGATGAGGTGGTTACAGCCCCATTTTTGATGAGAGAGCCATTTTAATATACCAAGGTCCCGAGATGTATGGGATTTAAGAAGCGAAAGATGTTCTTTCCAATTTAGTCTGCTGTCAAAAGAGAGGCCAAGGTATTTTATTGAGTTGACAGAAGGAACAGGAAAGTTGCAAAGGGAAAACAAATGGAGACGAGGGCAATTTCGCTTTCGACAGAAGTAGATAGAAGATGATTTATTTGGCGAGAAGGAGAAACCAAAGTTAGGTGACCGTTTGATGAGGGAGTTAAGAGAGCGTTGAAGAACTCTCTCACAGGTTCTAGGGCTAGGAGAAGAGTAATAGAGTAGAATATCGTCTGCCTAGAGTTTAAAGGAAATAGAGTTAGGGAGGAAGGAGCAGATGCTATTTATAGCAATGTTAAACAGGGAAGGACTAAGCACGGACCCTTGTGGAAGTCCATTTTCAAGGGGGAAGGAATCAGATAAGGTGTCATTGACACGAACTGGAAAGGACCTGAAAGACATGAAGTTGTGGATGTATTTTAGGAAATTACCTCTCACCCCCCAAGAATGAAGAGTGGCAGCAATATTATAACGCCAGACTGTGTCAAAAGCATTGCTAAGATCTAGAGATACTGCTATAAGATGATGTCCCTTAGCGAAGGATAACGAAATATCATTTTCCAAACCCACAAGATGGTCAAGGGTAGATCTGTGAGGTCTAAAACTCAGCTGGTTATCACGGATGAGTGAGTGAGATTCAAGAAACCAGGAAAGTCGGAAGTGTACCATCCGCTCCAGCAGCTTTCCCAGATGACTAGTAAGAGCGATAGGATGATAACTTAGAGGAGAGGTCCTAGATTTATTGGGTTTGTGGATAGGAATAAGGATAGATTTGCGCCAGGAAGAAGGAAATGATCCAGTTGACCACAGATCATTAAAGATTAGGACAAGAAGGGAAAAAAAAGCCTGATCTGGAAGGTTCGAGATCATGGGGACAAGAATGCCATCTGGACCAGGAGAGGAATGTTTGCAACGACGAATGGCACGAGACAACTCTGTAAGAGAAAACTGGGAGTTTAGTGGAGAGGCAGAAGGCTCATAAAAATTGAGAACAAATTCTACCTGAGCTTTTCTGAGATGAAAAGAGGGACCGAGGTTGCGATCACTGGAGACAAATGAGTAATGGGTTGCCAGAGAATTAGCTACAATGGTGCGATCCGTGACCCAATTTCCATCAACCAGAAGACCATTGATGTGGCCGCAGGAATTAGCACGAAGACGATTGACTCTATTCTAGAAGTCCTGACTAGAAGAGTATTGATTAAAAGAGTTTACAAAAAGCGACCAGGAGTTTCGCTTAGCATGAGTAATTGTACGTTTGGCTAGAGCTCGGAATCTCTTGAAGGCTATGAGGTTCTCCATTCAAGGGTATCGTTTGAACTTATTGAGAGCTGTTTTACGGGCTTTAATAGCAGAACGGCATTCTGAGTTCCACCAAGGAACAGGAGGGCGGGAAGAATGAAGGTTATTTACAGGGATTGCTAGTACCGCCGACTGGTGAATTGCATGAGTGAAGCGTTCAATGTTATCATCACAGTCTCCTTCAACAAATATGGGACATTGAAACGAGGATCGATAGAGCTCCCAGTCTGCCTGGGATATTTTATATATTTTGCGGGGTGGAAGTGGGATATTAGAGTTGCTTTCGGAGAGGATAATGGGGAAGTGGTCACTACCATGAAGGTCATCAAGAGGGCTCCAGAGCAGCGAAAGAACAAGGGACGGAAAGCAGAGAGACAAGTCAATAGAGGAGAATGTCCCATTGGCAGAACTGAAATGAATGTGGGATAATGAGTTGAGAAGAGATAAATTAAATTGATCAATAACGTTCTGTATTATTGTTCTACGGGTGTCAGAATGGGAGAAACCCCACAATGGATTGTGGGCATTAAAGTCTCCACATAGGAGGAAAGAAGGAGGAAGCTGATTGACCAAGTCAATAAGATCTTCAGAGGAGACGGGGTCAGAGGGGGAGAGGTAAAGACAACAGATAGTGATGAGACGATCAAGACCACCTCTAATTGCCACAGCTTCTAAGGGAGAAGTAAGGGTAACTGAAGAGATGTCGATAGATGAATGAGAAAGAATGGCTGCACCTCCAGCAGCTCGATTGGCATCTAACCGATCATTTCTAGTGATGGAATAGTTTTTTAGAGAAGAGTTGCAAGAGGGTTTAAGATTAGTTTCTTGGAGAAGAATTAGAGCTGGGTAAAAATACCCAATAAGGAGTTTAAGCTCTTCCATACGATGTAGCAAACCGTTAATGTTCCATTGGATTATGGAACTGAAGAGGAAGAGAGTAGAGATTATATAGTAGGGCGGGAAATCTTGCCTCCTGAAGAGGAGGCTTGGGATTTAGAGCAAGAAGAGACAGATTTGGATTGAGATTTAGCTTTAGAGTGAGTGGAAGAAGATTTAGACCAGTGATTGGAGGTTAAGTCTGTATCCATATCAATCTCGCTAGTATGCCTACTGGAAGGACGAGATGATTTGGCAGATTTAGATAAAGAGGAAAGGGAAGAAGCTTTCGAAGATGAGACCAGCTGAGAAGTTGAAGGGTTAGAGGAGGTGGAAAGGTTAGAGGAGGTTTGGTTGATATGTTTGGAAGGTGGAGAGTTGGAAAATGAAGAGGATGAAGGATTGCGAGAAAGATGAGGAGGGATAATGGCACCAGATGAAAAAGAAAGAGGAGAGGTGGGGAAAATAGATTTTTCACGAGGTAGAGGAAGGGGCTGTGCCAGACGGCCCCGAGAAGCAGCGGAAGTTGACAGAGGTAAATCACATTGAGTGGCAATTGAATTCGAGGATTTTGACTTGGTGACAACCGTAGCATACGAAGAGTTAAGAGGAGGCAAAGAGGGGTTTAAAGAACGGAATTTCGTGCGAGCTTCAAAATATGAAAGTTTTTCTAAAGTTTTTAGCACCTTTGAATGGCAAACTCCTCTTTGAATTTAGGGTAACCTTTGTAATGAGCAATTAGGACATATAGAAGGGGGAGAGCAGGCAGTATCTCCATGTGAAGATTTGCCACAGGACGGGCATTGCGAGAAAGTCACATCTAGCTGAAACATATCCACATTTTTGACAGGTAAAACATCTAAGAGGATTCGGAATATACGGTTTGACGTTTAGTACCATGAAACCATTTAGTACCATGTAATAATTATGTTGGGTGAAGGTGATAGGATGCCATCTTTACGGGAGATAATTCTTTTAACCGCCACTACACCGAGGAGAGCAAGATTTGCTAAAATTTCTTCCTCATTGCAAACTAAGAGATCCTGACTGTAAATTACTCCTTTGCAAAAATTGAGTGTTCTATGGGGCTCAACCTTAATTTCATATTTATGCAGTTTTTTTAATTTGCAAAGGAGATCAGATTGTTTAAGAGTCTTTGTGACGAGAAGAAGCGTTCCATTTCTTAGTTTCTTTACTGATTCAATGTCTCCAATAGAACCGGATATGGCTTTGGCTAAAATGAATGGCGATTCGTTTTCAAAGGAATCATCTGTTCTGCTAATAATAAAATACCTATCAAAATCAGAGCTTTGTAACGAAGAAGGAGACTTGGTCCTAGGTCTTTTCGACCCTGGAATGAGGGGAAAGGAGGAATTATTAAATAAAAAATCCATGGAATCCCACGAGTAAGGATGAAAGAACTGACCACCAGGGCAGTGCACCTTACCCCGGCTACCCTAATTACACTGGAGGGGCGGAATATACTCCAGAGGCACCGTTCACGACACCTGATATCTTCAGGTGCCACTCAGCCCTTACCACGGTACGCATAACAGCTTAGCTTAAGGAAAGACTCGAGTCCCGGGGGCATCAATCCCCGAACCTAGAGACAATTCCAGATCCCGTGGGAAACATGCTAGTTTTGGTCCACCCCGGGTATTTCATTTCCTCGGTACCACCTTTTTCAGAGAGGCATTCCCCAATCCGCCACCTGGGGAGGCGCCCGATGGAGGACTAGCAACCCCACACAGGTCATTCAGAATTGATCGTTTTACGATTCTCTTGTAGCCACATGCCTATTTATCCCAAAAAAACAGGCGACCATTTCCTTCATAACGCATGTCAACCACATGTCATGTCAACCACATGTCATGTCAATCACATGTCACATAACGATCTGGTTTTATCAGTTTGCGCACAATAACAAAAGTAAGTCGTTCATGAGCGAATGACGACCACGATTGAATTTACTAAACCAGTGGTATATAGTGGTTTTAGATGGTGCTTCATCGCCAAAAGTGGAAATCAATGGATCGGTGCACTATTGTTGAGATAATCCACGTCAAAAGTCATAGAAATTGATGGCACGAAAATTCTGTAAATGTTTCAAGTAACTAAATAACACAAATAGCGTCCGTATGACAAAATGTTCTGTGTACGTATATAGTCAATAATATCAAACTTTACGATGTATATGTCAGATGGTGCCTGGAAACACTACTGTTGCCAATTCCGGATACATAAATAGCGACCCAAGTACTTAATCAGCAATTAGTCAGTACAACATCCTTGATTTTGATAATATTTTCTAAAATTCTATTATTCTCCAAATAGGTTCATCTTCAATTACTTCTCTGCCATCACTAAACTCCATATACTACTTGTAAGCATTTGTGTTGTTTTGGTTTTGAGCTCTTTAATACCAGGTGTGGCGCTTAATGATTAATTGATTTAATTTGATTGATTATTTAATTAAAAAAATACATGTAATTTAAGAGAAAGGTAACAATTCTAAGGCTAATTCAAAGTATGCCCATCACTAGCTACACACTTTTCCATCTCTCTGGTATTTGTGGATGCCCTCCCAGAAAAACCGTAAATTTTTTTAGGTGGTCCAATAATCAAGTTGAAGTGTTTCATTGAAAGGGCGTAAGATATCGATGAAAACGTAGCAATCGGAAGGGACTAAGTCTGGTGAGTACGGCAGGTGGAGCAAGAGTTCCCAGCCAAGTGCAGAAATGGTGCCTCTGACCGCTTTCGCTGTGTGTGATGGGGCGTTGTCGTGCTGGAAAATCACTTTTCCGTGTCTTCTTTTCTGCTAAAATCACTTTGCATTCTTCCGTGCACACCATTATCTTCTTTTCAAAGTTATTCGCTCTTGCGGTCGATGTTGATGGTTGTCCTGGGTCAACCGATGATTTTCTGCGTTTTAGGTTCTCGAAATATATACATTTTTGGTATCCAGTTACGATCTGATGAAAAAAGTATTTATTTCATGCCGAGAAAGCAAATCTTCAAACACACACGGTTCCCATTTTCCTGCCTTCTAGATATCTCCCAGAACATGCAGGCGATCACAAATGGTTCGGCGACCAACATTTAACCTCTGCCAAATCTTCTATCAGTAATTAAAAAAAATGATTTCTGATAATATCAAACTTATACGAGATATAATGGAAAAATGTTATCCCACTCTATGGTGTTTTTTATCTTCACGTCAGCCTAAACAACTGGCTGTTTCGTGGTAATCAGTGGCGGGTCGTGGCTTTTTAAAGTGGGAGGGCATAGAAGAAAATAGTGCTGCTGGAGATTTTTTTGCTTTCCCTTTTCCCCTTTTTACTTTTCGTGCTATTGAAACCCTGTACAGGAGGTGTGCTAGGAAAATGAGTTAAAGGAAAGAAACTGAACGGAAATAAAATATGGTGTTTTGCTCTGAAAATTGTTTACTGTGATAAATGCTGGAAGGGCGTCGCCCCAACGCCCTCCCTCACGAGCCGCCACTGATACCTCTCATGGCCGGACACTCCTTTGGATAGATACGCGAACCCAGTCCGAGCAACGGTTCAAACGATTTCAAGTCATATCTGAGGAGGCTGCGAGTATAAACCCCGACGATATAGACACTTTTTTGACCAAGATTCCTTTGATTATAGGCAACTATTTACCCAAAAATATTTACAATACAGACGAAATTGGCTTATTTTTTCATGCACTTCCCAATAAAACATTACATTTGGGACATGAAAATGCATTGTAAGCAATCTTTTGAAAGAAAGGCTTGATATACTGTTTTGTGTAAACACGAATGGAGAAAAAGCAAAGCCCGTAGTAATAGGAAGAACCGCAAAACCAAGGTCCTTGCAACACATCAATCTGAACGATTTGTCTGTTAGTTGCAGATGAATGAATGAATGATGAATTAATGACAGAATAGTTGGTGGAATTTGATCGAAAGTAGAAACGTGAAAAACGAAAAATGTTATTATTTCTAGACAACGCGTGTTCGCGCCCAAAAGACATAAAATAAGAAAAGTTAAAATTGATTTTTTTTACCTCCCAATTTCACGTCTGTGTGCCAACCTTAAAAGTTTTAAAACTTTTCATAAAACATTTATGGTTAAAAAAACTATTATTAACCATTAATACTGCTGAATCAGCTCGAGAATTTTCAAAGAAAATAACCGTTTTGGGATACAATTTATTTTATTAAAAATGCATGGGACCGAGTATCGAAGAATATAATTCAAAATTGCTTTTTCAAACCTGGAATTGCACATAGTATCTCTGCAAATCTAACATAAAACGCAGAAGATTCAGATGCAGAAGACGACCACGACAGTATCGGGGACTTTTTCACTGTAGACAATGATTTAATATTGGAAGAAAGTGATGATTTGGTATGTCTGCAGATTATTATGCAAGCACCTCTCATTGAACCTCTGCCATTTGTTGTTGAATTTGCGTAGCATTTTCTTCAAACAATACTTACAATTCGTTATCTTCAATTTTTTTCTGTTGACCTGGGCGTTCTTTGCCTTTCAAATCAAATCACCACCTTTTAATCGTCCAAACCAAAGCCCACCAGCGTCTTGAATTGAGGTTGCGTTACCGTAAGTTTCCACAAGTATGCGAAGGCTTTCACTTGCGTTTTTCTTTTTGATTGAACCAAAAAAGTTGTATGTGCCGCAAATGCTATTTATTTGGCTCGGACATGTTTACCGCACGAAAAAAATATGATGCTAACTCGAAACCGTTTAAAAATCAATGGCATTTCGTAGTAATAAAATGGAGTTAGAGATTGGACTGTGAACCGACCCTTATTTCCAGAGCCATCTAAAAAAAATTAAGAATTATTAGCCGCCGCACATGGTAGATCAGTACAAGAAATTTCATTTTTAAAACAAAGTTTAATGCAAATCCATTAAATTTTTTGAATTTTTTTTTAACAATTACAAAAGACGCTATAATTTCTAATATAACAAGCGATATGAAATACAACGTCTGTCAGACGTCAAGGACAGTTAACCAATACCAACTTAAAAAATAAATGGTTATATTTATAAGTAAAGTGCGCGAATTTTTAAACAAAAATTACTTTACATTTTGATCATAGTAATCAAAGGACTCATGTTATATATCAGAAATATGAATGCAAAAAAACCCGGAAAAAATTTTCGTTACTAAAAAAATTGAACCAGTTTTCCTATAGAACTGTAACTAAAAAAAAAGGAAAAATTCTTAAAACTAATGTTGGTACGCGTCACGCGCGTTTTGCCTATTCACCCATCCCGTTCTTCAGCGCCTCTCTCATCGACTCGCCGCCGATCTCATCAATCTCATAATTAATTCCATTCCGTTTAATTCTTTTCAAGATGACGTTAATTCAGGCCATAATGGATTCGTCTGGTGATTTATTCTTTGATGCCAATGACGAAATATGTTTTGATACAATTCGGTAGCGGTGGCAGAACAGAGATAGGACGAGCGAGCAGGGTGTGGGGGAGCGAGAGGTGAGGAAAAGAGAGCGAAGAAAGAAAAAGCGGTTTGATTAATCTTTTGTGGATGCTTTTTCGAGTCGCCGATAAAAATTCCCGAAACCGAAAAGAGATTTTTGTGTAAAGGCCCCGCGGTTTTGATTATGTGCGGTTGTTTTCGTTTCGGGCTTTTTCGTTCTTCCTCCTTCCCTTTATCTTTTGTTTTTTACTTTTAATATGCCAAATTTTCAATGTGTAATTAAAAAATATTGATTTCTGATAATATAAACTATGGTGTTTTTAACCTTCACATCATAAAGTTTAACATATTAGGTTAAATAACTGCACATTTATATATACTAGCTGTTACCCGCCCGTTTAACTGGGTGTAATTTAAACTTTAGTAAAAATTGATTTTTTATATTTAAAATTACTTCCATATATATTCCATAGCTTTTACCTGGTATTTAATTTTTTTCTATAAATTTTACGAAGACAAAATTGTGAGGAATTCACAGCGATACAATCCCAAATTTTAAATTTCGGACTATATTTATCTTTTACACCCCCGCGACTCCCCTTAGAAGGTGATTTTTATGAACATTCCTCCTTAGCGAACATCTACGATGCATGAGGAACATTCCTCTCAAATTTCAAGTCTGTATGACTTATATTTATATCTTACGCCCTTGCAACCCCCCCTTAGAATTTGATTTTATGAACCCTCCTTCTTAGCGAATATTTACGATGCATAAGGAACATCGCTGGTACTATCTTCATATATATATATATATATATATATATTTATATAATATATAATTTTCTTGTTTTTTCTTGAGGTTTCGATCAATTGCAATAATAATATTTATTATTTTATTTTGTTAACGTTTCGGTTTTTTATTAAACCATCATTATAACCGCTACAGTTTTATAATATATATTATTGCTATGCATGGCGTAAATTTATATTTTAACACAAACCTTTTTATAATATCTTAATATAGTATATTTACATTATAGTATTAATTATAAATCATTAGTTGAGATTTTTTTAAATTATATTATTTTTGTTTAGTTTTTAATTGACATATATTTTGACTGACATATTTTATAATTTTTTTAAGCTAACGGTGTTAGCTTTTTCACTTTTATTGGTATTAAATGCAAAAAAATAAAACGTTAATTTATCATTAAACTGAGTCATTATACACTACTTAAATTATCAGTATCAGTTCTGAAATTAATTACTGTTAACTTAAAAAAAAATCTAAAGGTTAGCAATTTATAAAATATGAGTCAAAAATAAAATATATCCTGTACATACATATCGATGTAAACCGTCGCCGGAACTGCATTGCATTATAAAAAGTGTCCTATGTCCTATTCCATCACAACCGACTATTATGCCAAATTTCCTTAGAATCTGTCCATATTTCGAACGTGATTGAAGGACAAACACCGAAAAAAAACATACTTTCACATTTATAATATTAGTAAGATTAACAAAAATCAAATAAAACTCTCCAAAAATTTCATTAAGAAAAAAATTATAAGAAACAATAATTTTACCAGATATATAAATAAATAATGCCTTAATTGAATATAAAAATAATCGGTAAATATAATTTTATAATCGTATTATTAAAGATCGTACGTCGCTGAAAAAAATATTTTGACAGCTGAATTTAAACTAATTGTCATAAACGTCAATCATTCAATTTTTATTAAATTTTCATTTTTCTCATAATAATATAACAAAAGATAACTTCATTGAAAGCTAAAGAAATGACTAAAACTTAATTATAAATATTTAATAATTAAACATTACCGCTAAAACAACATATAATGATCAGTAACCTTCTTTTGTATACAGTAAGAAACAATGGTATAAGTTTACACGGTTTTCGATGTTATATTCAATTAGAATGTTATAATTCCAATTAATTTTTGCATTTACACTTCTTGATCAATTTCCATGAAGTATGAGAATTTCTGCCAAGTTTCAAGTCTGTAGAACCTATATTTATAAAACGGGTTTATTTGTATATTTTACGCCTCTCCACCCCTCGGAGTGAATTTTCGTATAATCCGTCTTTACTGAATATCTGTGAAGTATAGGGAATATTTCTGTCGTTTCAAGGCTGCAGGACTGACAATTAAAAAACGGCTTTATTTATACATTTTACGCCCCCGCAACCCCTCTTGGCGCTGGATTTTCATATAACCTTAGTGAATAGTCCTTAGTGAATAGTCCTTAGTGAATGTAGTCCTTAGTGAATGTATGTGAAGTATACGGAATATTTCTGCCAAGTGTCAAACCTATAGGACATATAGTCAAAAAATAAGAGTCTTTTAATCCTCTACACCCCCATACCTCCCCTCAATTTACCCCTTTAGAAATGGATATTCGAAAATTCCATTTTTAGTAGATTTTTGTGCATTATAAGAAACATCCCTGCCAATCAATTGTGTATGGACCAATTCAAGTGTGTATGGAATTTTTTTCATTTAACACCCCGCAACCCCCCTACGAAGTAGACTTTCGCAAAACCCATTTTTAGCTGATCCTACGTAGTAAAAGAAACATGCCTGCCAAATTTCAAGTCTGTATGTCTTATAGTTCCATAAACTTCGTGATGAGTCAGTGAGTCAGTGGTATATATATATATATATATATATATATATATATATATATATATATATATATATATATATATATATATATATATATATATATATATATATGTTGTTGTTGTTAGCCTTCCTTTGCACCCATACTAATTTCATTCTCTCGCTATGAGCTTTTTTCCTTTCGTCAGACCAAGTTGTTCCAGTCCTCCTACATTTTTCTCTCGGGCCAACCTTCCAAAGGTTAACCTTGTGTCTGAAACAGCCTCTATCCCGAATTTCTTCCTGTGTGTGTTCATCATCTGTTCATCAGACACTGTTTTTTGCATACTAACCTCCAGACATACCGAGTCATCACTTTCTTCCAATATTAAATCATTGTTTACAGTAAAAAAATCGCTGATCTTGCCACCTATTCTGATGCCGAACTCATCAATAGGTTTCCATTTTTGAGCCAAATGGTTCGTACATAGACACGCAATTGGGATGTAAGAAAATCAATTCAATATTTTCTAATTTTATGCCGCTTGGGTGTGAAAATGCGTTGTCTGGAAATAATAACATTTTACGGTTCAACTTTCGATCAAATTCCACCAACGATTCTGTTATTAGTTCCCCAGCCATCCATGCTTTTCTATTCTATCTCCAAGTAACAGGTAAATCGATCAGATTGATTTGTTTCAAAGCCCTTGGTTTTGCAGTTCTTCCTATTACAAGGCGCTTTTCTTTTTTTTCCATTCATACACCTAGGTCCCGATCGTCTTTCCGAACTGCTTTCCTTGCGTTCGTCTAGAGCTCGGCTGATGATGACTGAAAGGCTAGAAACAGGTCCCGAGAGACACGTGACGTCGGACGGTTGACGAAGTTCATGGTTGACGGAGTTCGGCGAAGGCGATCGGTGGCACCACGTGGAGAAAGGGTGAAAGATTTCTATAATATTTCCCTCCACGGTTCCGTTAGGCTACCTTATGGGCATACCTGGTACTATAGCCGAGGTTCCAGGCAGAATGTTACGAGCGGTTCTGACTGCTACGAGCATTCTCCGTATGATGGCGTGAGTTGTGTGCGATCACGACCCGTCATTAAAATGGCCAGTTAATCTGGTCTGGCCCCGATCGTCTTTCCGAACTGCTTTCCTTGCGTTTCGTCTAGAGCTCGGCCGATGACGGCTGAAAGGCTAGAAACCGGTCCCGAGAGACACGTGACGTCGTATGGTTGACAGTTCGGCGAAGGCGATCGGTGGCACCACGTGGAGAAAGGGTGAAAGATTTCTGTAATATTTCCCTCCACGGTTCCGTTACGCTACCTTGTAGGCATATATATATATATATATATATATATATATATATATATATATATATATATATATATATATATATATATATATATATATATATATATCATCATCAGCTTGTGTCGATCCACTACAGGATGAAGGCCTCTTCAGCATATTTCCAACTTTCGCGGTCTTGGGCTTTCTTCTGCCACTCTGGTCCAATATACTTAACGATGTCATCAATCCATGGTGCTTTCGTCTTCTTCGCGGACGTTTGCGATCAATCCGTATCTACTCCAGGATATGCCTTAGTCCATCTGTCATCCCATCGCCTCCCTATATGGCCTGCCCATCTCCATTTCAATTGCTTTACTCTTAAAATAATGTCACAGACTTTCGTTTGTTCCCTGATCCATGCGCAGGACTTTCTGCCTCGTCTTGTAATGCCAAGCATACATCTTTCCATTCCCCTCTGTGCTACCCGAAATTGTTGAATTGATTGCCATAACGGGTAGAACGCACTGATCGAAGACTTTTCTTTTCAAACAAAGTGGGAGTCTGCTCTTAAACACAATGTTGAGCCTGCCAAATGCCTGCCAGCCACATTTAACACGTAGTTTTACCTCCCGGGCGGTATTCCCCTCCATTGAAATCCTCTGCCCAAGACATATATATAGCTGTCCACAATCTCCAAATCCCTTCCTAAAACTGATATTCTTCTGTCTTGAGCGAATTTATTGAACATAACCTGATTCTTTTTCAGATTCATTTTCAAGCCAAATGGTTCGCCAGCTCTTTGCAGCTCTTGTATGCGTCTTTGCAGCTCCTCTGGGTCTTGTGAAAGGAGAACGATATCATCTGCAAATCTAAAATGGTTTAAATTTGCACCATTAATCTTTACACCATCCTGTTCCCAATCCAGCTTACGGAATACTTCTTCAAGGCCAGCCGAGATAAAAATAGGCAATATTGCGTCACCCTGCCGTGCACTTCGTTCTACATTAATTAATTCGCTCTTCAAGATCATCAAGGTGAATTGTGGCTGTAGCTCCATCATATATCGATCCTAATAGGTTTACATATGCTTTATCTACCCCTTGGCTAAGCAGTGCATCCATTATTGCATGCTTTGAGATGGAGTCAAATGCTTTTTCGTAGTCGATAAAAGCCAAACACAGTGGCATGGTGTATTCGTTGTGCCTTTCTATGGCCAACCTGAATGTGATCCATTGTACTGAATCCACTTCTGAATCCTGCTTGTTCTCTTGGTTGTGCGTCATTCAGGTTTTTTAATATTCTTTTAGAAATTATCTTAGTGAAAACTTTGTACATTACTGATAGGAGGCTTATTGGCAGGTAGTCCTTTAAATCTTCCTGTGCTCCCTTTTTATGTAAAAGTATCAATTCTGCATTTTTCCATAAGTCAGATATTTTTTGTTCTTTGATGCATTTTGAGTATAATTTTGTCAGTGTTTCATGTATCGTCCGACCACCAGAACCAGGACAGTTAGGCTGTCCTTTCCTGGAGCCTTGCCGATTTTCATCGATTCTATAGCATTTGTTACTTCCTCCACTAGAATATTTGGTATTTGTTCTTCCGTGGGTATTGTTGTCTTTGATTGGTTCTTCATATAACTGGGAATAAAATTTTCCGACAACCTCTAACATTTGTTTACGCGCACTGCATACTGTGCCATCCTCACGCCTTAAGACATATATTTGTGTTCTTTTGTTTCTCAGCTTCTATGTAGCCTTGTTAATTCCTTTGTTTTCTTCCAGGGTTTTTTGCACTAGCTGTATGTTGAATCGAATATATATATATATATATATATATATATATATATATATATATATATATATATATATATATATATATGCCTACAAGGTAGCGTAACGGAACCGTGGAGGGAAATATTACAGAAATCTTTCACCCTTTCTCCACGTGGTGCCACCGATCGCCTTCGCCGAACTGTCACCCATACGACGTCACGTGTCTCTCGGGACCGGTTTCTAGCCTTTCAGCCGTCATCGGCCGAGCTCTAGACGAAACGCAAGGAAAGCAGTTCGGAAAGACGATCGGGGCCAGACCAGATTAACTGGCCATTTTAATGACGGGTCGTGATCGCACACAACTCACGCCATCATACGGAGAATGCTCGTAGCAGTCAGAACCGCTCGTAACATTCTGCCTGGAACCTCGGCTATAGTACCAGGTATGCCCACAAGGTAGCCTAACCACAAGGAACCGTGGAGGGAAATATTATAGAAATCTTTCACCCTTTCTCCACGTGGTGCCACCGATCGCCTTCGCCGAACTCCGTCAACCATGAACTTCGTCAACCGTGCGACGTCACGTGTCTCTCGGGACCTGTTTCTAGCCTTTCAGCCATCATCAGCCGAGCTCTAGACGAACGCAAGGAAAGCAGTTCGAAAAGACGATCGGGACTTAGGTGTATGAATGAAAAAAAAGAAAAGCGCCTTGTAATAGGAATCGAAAGTTGAAACGTAAAATGTTATTATTTCCAGACAACGCATTTTCACACCCAAGCGGCATAAAATTAGAAAATATTGAATTGATTTTCTTACATCCCAATTGCGTGTCTATGTACGAACCTCTAGACCAGGGCATTTAAAAGTATTAAAGCTTTTTATAGTTATTTGTTAAAAAAACTTTTATGAATCAGATTAAAAACTCAAAGAAAATTAACTTTTTGGATGAAATTTATTTTATTAAAAATGTAAAATGCAATGCTTATCAAAATTGCGTTTTCAAATCTGGAATTATACATAGCAACTCTGAAAATCCAACACAAAACGCAGAAGACGACCTTGCCATATCACCATTTGGCTCAAAAATGGAAACCTATTGATGAGTTCGGCATTAGAATAGGTGGCAAGATCAGCGATTTTTTTACTGTAAACAATGATTTAATATTGGAAGAAAGTGATGACTCGGTATGTCTGGAGGTTAGTATGCAAGAAACAGTGTCTGATGAACAGATGATGAACACACACAGGAAGAATGTTATTGAGACATATCAACAGGCAATTAATGTGACGCACCAATTAAAGCGCTTTGTTGCAGCACGTGGCAACCTGCTACCTTTGAATCTGATATCAAAGTTGCATCTTCACTTCCAAGATATTTTAATTTCCAAGAAAACCCGATATACAGCCTTGCTAGATTTTAACCATTAGTCGATACATACAAATATATTCAGAAAATTACTGACACACACCAAGGATAAGAACAAACACAAAAGATCACAAAAATCATCACATGCTGACACTATCCCATCAACTCGCCTCTAAACCAAAGAGGTGAGAGTCGATGGATACCGTCGTAGAATTGATGCAGTTCCTATCACAGCCATCTTTTGCAGCTCGACAATGGATATGTCCTCAAGCTGCAGGCGCAAGTAGTTCATATATTTGAATGAGATAGTGCCTAGTTTCTGGCCTGTGCCGGAAAAAATCAAAAAATGCTATACTATAAAAAATATACCCTTGAAAAAAGTTTTTTAGTAATGTTTATTTACATATTATTAATTTCTGTGTTATTTTCAATGTTTACGTTCAGAATCGCTTTAATTTGCTTTCAGTTGGTTCAAATTAAAAATGTCGGTCGAAAACTTGTATGTATACCCCATTATACCTTTTTATTTCAAAAAGTGAAATAACGCTGGCGAAACAAAAACAAGATTTCTACCCTTTACGGAAAGGGTTCTGTTAGGAAAACCACGGTGTAAAAGTGGTTTGGTCAGTTCAGGGCCATAATAACCGAAGATACATGCACCACGGTCCGTGATATAGAAGTAATTTAAATATTGGCAAATCGTCTGTTAATGCGATGTCTGGGTCCCTCGCGAACTTCGTGAGCGAAATCTGCTGAACCGAATCTCTTCGGTCTTTCATTGAAAACAAATTCTGAGGCTCCATTTCTGAAGCGGATGGTAAATGGTAATAAAAAGTAGATTTGTTGTACACATAACGTGCCACAAAAAAAAATGGTGGGATTGGAAAGGATCCATACACTATGAGTTTTTTCCACACAACCAAATCATCAACACTAACCTCTACTGTTCACAATTAGATCGGCTAAACGCAGCAATTCCAGAAAACTGAGCAGAATTAGATTATCTATAAAAATTTTCTCAAAAATTTGGAACGAACATTTGCATCAACCCAATACCATTAGATCCTCAAAACCTCACTGTTTGATATAATTCGAGGACGAATTTGCTAATACGGTTATCACAGAAATATTTTAATAACCATTACAAAGGTTAACCATTTACAAAGCAGAGGCATTTGGGTAACAAAATATTTCAAAAAAAGAAAAATCAAAACAACTAAACTATCGACTTTAATTTTTCTTAGTTTAAGTAAACATTTTTGTTTAATGTAAATAAAAAAACTTGTTGAAAAAACTACACTAAAAATTAGTAATCCGATTTTTTTTGCTCTCTTCATCGACACTCCTTCATAACCATCCATGACACGTTCCCATTTTTTACCAGTATCCCGTCTCTCTCCCGTTTTATTATTTATTCCGATCCGTTTCCCATTACATCACCCGGCGGGCCCCCCAACACCGACCAAATTGGAATATAACAAAGACTATAAAAAATCCATCCATCTCCGCGAAAGTCCCGCAGGATCCAGGAATAGGCGCCGGCATCGATAACTGGATTGAGAACAATAAAGAAACAAAAGCGCGATAAAGCTGGAGAGACAGCTGACAGGCGGTTAAGAGATTGGACCCAAGATGAATCGGCCGAAGAGTGACCAGAGGGAGCCAGGGTAATATCTCAAGTAGCCTCCCTTCCCTAGACCCATCACTTCAACGAATAAGTTTTGTTATATTTTCTGTTCTCTACTATCCCGTTTATTTTTTTATATTAAAATATCTCTATTTACAAAACTACGTTTTACAGAACCATAAGAATACTGCTTAATAACTTAATACTGCTTAATAGTTTAATAACACACCTCGCAACTGATAAAAACAACTTTTTTTAAACCCTTTGGCTTATTATTTTGTTCCCCGGTATATGAGCGAAATGATTTTTACATACATTCATCACTAAATTTTTCATACAAAAAATACTTTTTAATAATCTCGTATAGGAAAAAAGATAATTTTTCATTTGAATTTGAACTTAAATTTTTCAGTTTAGGGCCGCAACAGTAACTAAGGCCATATGGCAGCCCATAAAGAATATAAACCACACAAGAACTGATAAAAAAAAATTGAATATAGTAAATATTGTATAGATCAAAAAGTGTTTAATGAAAGTAAAATGGATTAAAAAGTATATGATTATATTCCAAATGGATATTTCAAACGTTAATAGGTAGTAGACAGTAAATAAAGGAGCTGCTACAATCATCATATGTAATGCATGGAATAGAGCTTAAAATTTATATTAAGAGTAGAGGAATCTGTGAAAATTTAAGGGAAAGGGGAATTTAAAGATAATAAAGATGGGCTATATCAAAGGAAAGTAGGAAAAGGAATGGAGGAATTCAAAAAGAGAACTGGGGTAATGAGGAGGAAAAATAAACGGAAGGTCCCTAGGTCCATATTTTTGCGCAAGAGCAAATAGTGAAAGGGACTCAAAACAAGACATGACGAACAGAAAGAGGAGCACCAGAGAAGGTACATACTGACGGAGGTTACCACTTAATATATACCCATATGAGAAGCGACAGTGCCCGATTCTAAGGCTATTCCACTTAAAAAAAATGACGCCCGAAAGTTGAAGGGTGGCTGCTTTCAAATAATTTAGGTTTCACAATATATAACTTGGAGGAGTAACCCAAAGCATCCCAGTTGAATTGAACAATATCTTGAATAATTAGTGAGATGGAGGAGAAAGCATCCCGATTTTGGAAAAGTGACAAGATGGAAAGGTTTTCTTTTAGAACCATTTTGGCGCAGTAGTCGGCTCGTTTCACTACCCAATATGCCTCCATGGCTAGAAATCAGAGTAGATAAGCCAATTGGATCTTGGGCGGGAGAGTGTATAAGAAACGGGCTCTCTAATGGCTAAAAGTTCGGCAGAAAGGATACTAATCCAGGTTTGAAGACGAAAAATGCAGGTAAAAATATTGTGAATGAAGACCGAATTCGTTCCATCCCTCGACTTGGAGCCATCATTATAAATGACGTTATCAGGTCGGAGATCTTGAATAATTTTAGGGAAGATGGTAGCAGGAGGAGGGAGACCAGAAAAAGGTTCATTATATGAAAGGAGACTGAAATTAGGGATACAGCGCACAAATAACCATGGCGGCTTGTGGTGAAAAGTTATTGGATGACCGGAAGGCAAGAAAATACCAGAGTGAAGAAGAATATTGGAAAAAGCAGTGCCCGAACTCTTTAATCGATGAGAGAGAACGGGGTTGAGGAAATCAAGAGGGCCAAAGAAAGACTGATAAAAGGGAACGAACAGTCTGCATCTGAAATTACTGTATACCTTAAAATAAGATCCAACCTTCTTATATTAAGTGGTGTAATTTCAGAAATACAATGAAGACTGGGGATGGGACTGGTTCTGAACGCTCCTAGAGCTAATCTAAGGGCCGACGTTTACACCACTTTTATCCGACGGAGAGCGCTTGTAGGGGCTGACATGTAGGCGATGCAGCCATAGTCAGTTTTTGGCCTGATGAGGGATTTGTAGAAGTGGAAAGGGATGAGGTGGTCAAACCCCATTTTTGATGAGAAAGCCATTTTAAAATGCCAAGATCCCGAGATGTGTGGGACTTAAGAAGTGAAAGATGTTCTTTCTAATTGAGTCTTCTGTCGAAAGTGAGGCCAAGTAATTTTATGGAGTTAGCAGAAGGGACAGATAAAGGGAAAACAAATGAAGACGAAGGCAATTTCGTTTTCGGCAGAAGATGATTTATTTGGCTAGAAGGAGAGGCTAAACTTAGATGACCATTTAGTGGAGAGTTAGAGCGTTGAATAACTCTCTCACATATTCTGGGGCTAGGGGAAGAGTAATAGAGTGGAATATCATCTGCATAGACTTTAAAAGAAATAGAATTAGGGAGGTCGGAGCAGCTGCTATTAATAGCAATGTTAAACAGGGAAAGATTAAACACAGACCCTTGTGGAAATCTATTTTCAAGGGAAACGAATCAGATAGGGAGTCATCGACACGAACTTGAAAGGACCTGACGGGCATGAAGTTGTGGATGTATTTCAGGAAATGGCCTCTCACTCCCAAAGAAGAAGAGTGGCAGCAATATTATGACGCCAAAATGTATCAAAAACAATACTAAAATCTAGGGATACTGCTATAAGAAGATGTCCCTTAGCGAAGAATGACGAAATATAATTTTCCAAGTCCACTAGGTAGTCATTTTATTTTATCATTCAGCGTTACATAAATACTTAAGGCAGATTAAACGTTACGAAAAATATATTTCGAAGAAGACTAATTTTTTTCATCTGACAACATCTGTTTTTCAATTTTTTTTTTCCTTTATTTGGGTTTTTCGCCACTATCTAAAACTCAAAAAATATCAAAAATACCGGTTCTTAAAAATTCAAATAAAGGAAAAAATATATATGAACACGCCACAATCATTCAGACATTAATCTGTTTTTCAATATCTCCTGATTTGACAGCCTTTGATTATATTCTGTAGAAATACTTCAAGGATAGTTGTTAAGCTAATAAGTAATTAGGTAAAGTGACGGAGCATTAAATAGTTAAAAAACCGTTCAAGCCGTTCAAGAGATCTCACATGTAACGTGTAGAATAAAGAAAACTTAATAAAAATATTTTTCATTTTGGATGGTACCTTGTAGATTTATGGGTTTGATCCCAAATAAGTTCAAAACTCTAGCATTGTTTAAGGGATGTTAAGAACTGTTTTAGATAATCTAGTATAGGATACACAGTGTTTAAATACTGTAATAAGACTGGTGGCACAGCGTTTAATCTGACAACACTGCTTGCATTGCCTTTGGAGGGGAGGTAGCATCTGGTGCACCTTCAGTATGAATTTGAACTCCTTAGAGTAAATAATAGTGATTAAAACAGTGTCACTTGGCAGTCCGTAGTTAGTTTTCTATTACGTTTTAAAAATGAGTGACAACAATTTCGTACAACGATGCGCTATCAAGATTTGTTTCGGATTGAGGCACACAGTGCACCTGAACCTTTAACAAAACTTTAACAGGCCTATTTAAACAGTTTTTAAGGACACAGATTTTCAGGTGGTTTAAAGCATTCTCAAAAGGCCGAGACTCAATTGAAAATGAACCTCGCAACGGAAGACATTCAACTCTGCAAGAAGTGATAAAAATATCCAGAGAATAAGGGATCTTGTTCATTCTGATAGTCGGTAGACAGTAAAAATGATTGGGGAAGAGTTGAATTTGACTCACACAACAGTTCATCAGGTTTTGACCAATGAATTAGAGATAAAGAAAATCCGCACGAAAATGGTTCCGAAAAACTTTTCGCGGGGCAAAAGGTCAACAAGTAGGAGACATGTTTCCAAAAGTTTCCCTGTGTGCCTAAATCTGAAAGAAAACTTAATAGCACACCTCGAACTAGCTCGAAATTATTGTCACTCATTTTCAGAATGCACTAGAACAATCCGATTCAGAAAAATAGTTGCTACCAATCACCAAGTAACTCTAGGGAGTTTTAACTCATTCATCAGATGTTCTCTGCCTCTCTTCCAAATGGGAAGCCAACGGTCTTGCCAGATCGGACGATATGCCACCAGTCTCATTTTTGTATCGAATTTTCTATCAAAAAATCTTTTTACATAAAATCTTACAGAAAAACGAAAAAACAAACAAAAAACATTTTATTTCGAAAATATAACAAAAAATATCAACATTTACATACACCCCTTACTTCTTAATAACTTCCAAGACATAATTAACAATGTGTTTTGCAGAAAGACCGTAATAATCCAACACAGCTGCAGTGGTCCCTGATCTTGGTACCTTTGGTACTGCCACTTTTTTTACGTAGATGTCTCTCTCTTCTGCTACAGCGGACAAAACTGCTTCTCCAATACCTCCTTCGGGATAGTGGTCTTCAATAACCAAAATTCTGCCTGCACTCTCGCGAGCATTTTTGATGATAGCTTGTTGATCGATTGGTTTGATCGTGAACAAGTCTAAGACTCTAACGTTGATTTTTTGCTCAGCCAGCTGATTTGCAGCAGTGATAGCTTCTTGGAGGGTCACACCACCTCCAATCAGAAGCACTTGATCATTTGGTGAAGATAAGAGCACGTTAGCTTTTCCAATCTAATTAATATTACATCAATATTAATCCAAGCATGTTTTGATATTAACAATAACTTACTTGGAATTGGTGGTCATTTGCATAAACCACTTTGGTTGGCGGTCGATTGACTCTGATGAAACAAATTCCTGGAGTGTTTGCAGCCAATTCTACAGCTCGCTCGCACGATACTCCATCTGCTGGATAGAACACTGTAGATCCTGGTACTGCTCGGAACATGGCAATATCTTCCAAAGCCATCTGGCTAGCACCATCTTCACCAATGGATACACCACAGTGAGATCCAACAAAGTTTATGTTGGTTTGTGAAATGGCTCCCATACGAATCTAATAATTCAAAGAAAATTTATCATTTTATTGGATTTAACAAATGGATCATCATAAGGAATCGTACTTGATCAAAGGCTCTAGTAAGAAAAGCTGCAAAAGTTGAAACAAAAGCCACTACTCTGTCTCGGCAAGCTGCTCCAATAGCAGCTCCGACAAGATTTTGTTCAGCGATAAAACACTCGATGTATCTGGTAGGATCAAATTTCTTCAACTGTTCGGAAAATGTAGAGTTTTTCATGTCCCCATCCAAAGCAATAACTCTTGGGTTATTTTGGGCAATTTTGACCAAAGCAGTTCCATAGGCTTGACGAGTAGCCAAAGCATCTCCCAAATTATAATTTGGCGGAGAAGAAAGCTGGATGTTTTTTATATTAACTTGAGGTGCAACAGTCTGAGGCTTGGGAATGGTATATTTCAGTTCACCTAGAGGGAAGCATAACAGTAGTTAAGTAATGTCGAATGTGAAATTTTAATACAAGATATACCTTGATTTTTTAAAAGACCTTTAAGATGATCCAATACTCTTTCAGTTTCTTTGCCCAAAGGTTTACCATGCCAATTTTCTTGGTCTTCAATTCCAGGGAAGTCCTTGCCTTTGTAAGTCTTGGCAATTAAAGCAGTGGGTTTACCTTTGGTGGCTACAGCAACATCAAATGCATTGACAAGTGCTTCAACATCATGACCATCTACAATAATGGCATTCCAACCGAAAGCTTCTAATCTTTTCTTATACAGGTCAAAATTATGAGCTACAGAAGTTGGTTCCGATTGGCCTAAACGATTTGCATCAAGAATAAGAGTGACATTATCCAAGTTGTAATAGCTAATAAAGGCGATGGATTCCCAAATAGAGCCTTCAGCACTTTCCCCATCTCCAATTAAACAGTAGACTCTAAAATAAAGTTAAGTTAATCCCATTTCAAATAATATTACGCAATCTTACCTGGCATCAATATGATCATAGTTCTTAATAACATATCCCATGCCACCAGCAATAGCCAAACCCTGTCCAAGAGATCCAGTCCCAACATCAATAAAATTTAATCTGGGAGTGGGATGACCTTCAAGGTCACAACCCAATTGTCTCAATCTCAACAGCTCCTTTTCTTGTATGAGTCCATTTTCTACCCAGGCAGCGTACAGAGCTGGAGCAGCATGACCTTTAGATAACACGAATCTGTCACTGGAAGGATCTCTTGGAGAACAAGTGGTATACCTCATAGTATTGAAGAACAAGACAGATATGATTTCTGCAATGGATGCACATGTCGTAGGATGGCTGGAAAGATACACTTGATTAAAAAATTTTAAGATTCGGAATATCTTTAGAAACTTTTTGGATTTCAAAACATTCAAAAAGTCAAAAAGTTATGAACATGCTAGAACAATTATAAAAAAAAACTGTAACAATTATTATAATTAATTATTGTAAGTTTATATATCGTTTACAGCATAGAGATTGATTCAATTGAAAGATAACTACAATTTTATTAATTTAATTTTTTTCGATAAAAAATTATTATTTTCCTCCTATATTTCATTTCATATATCACTATTTGCTGATTTCCTCCTGAAAACTTGCTTTCAAAAGTCGTACAAAAATATTCAAGAGTGGTAAGGTCTGAAGAGCTTGTTGCCTGTTTTAGTGATCTCCTTTTATCTATACAGCTATCTGGAAAAGATGTTGAAGAGATCCTGAAACTCTCTCATCATACGCGAACCACAAAATATGACAGAAAAACTTTCCAAGTCTAAGAGAGAATTGAGACAAGAGAGATCAATAATAAACATTTAATTGTTTGTTTATAGAATCAAGTAAAGCAAACCATCAGTTCTTCTGTTGGAACATTCGGTGTGAAACACTAAACTCAAACAGATTTATGACTAAACAGCCAAATAACTTTTTTTAACTCGGCATGCATTTCGCTAATCATGTTAGCATCATCAGTAGATGATTAAATCTTCAGGATTTTTATTTAATTATTTTCAAAAGTTATTTAAAAAGATTCTTTTTCACGTGTTAGAACTTTTCGAAAGACCATTGAATTGAACCCTACAAAAATTTTATATTTCATTAATTTATTTTCGTTCCTGTTAAAGACTCTTACTGTATAACACTTTCAGATCTGTCAACTACAATTACGTAACATTTTACTCTGTTCAATCTCTTCCTCGGAGTAAGTCTGATATCTTGCTTCCACTGTTTGATACTACTACCTACCAGTCCGATATTCCGCCACATTCTTAATTATCTATTTCCCGTAATCATTAAAGAGTAGAGGAGAACTCAGCTTTAACAGACTCCTCTTCTTATTTTAAAAAGACGAATAGGTCAGGACGATTCACGAGTAGCCAATGCATCATCCAAATTATAATTTGGTGAAGGAGAAAGCTGGATATTTTTAACATTAACTTAAGGTGCATCAGTCTGAGGCTTGGGAATGGTAACCACAACTAAAGGTATTACACTACTTAAATATCCCATGCAAGCGTAGGAAACTATTTACGATTGCTGGGATAGATCTCTCGGCATACAATGAGCCTTCGATAATAACCGAGAACTTGGAATTGCATCTGAAGAAGATCGTGGCATCATATTATAAAGGTATTAACTCTTGCTAAGCTAGCTTGCTAAGCCCTACCGCCAGGCAGAATGATTAATTTAAGCATTTACTGGTACAATGAAATTAGACCAAACAATATGCCAAATCATCCAGAATTCGTCGTTCACAAACTGAACAGACCTATGGTCAGATCCCAACTGCCCCCACACTCAAGTAAATATGTTTAACTTCATGCAACAAGAAGAATTGTAATATCTCTTAGAGCCAGCCTCCGGCATTTCACGTAATGGGCTGGGATATTGCCCTTAATAAGAACAGAGGCAATATCTAATAAGACAGATAGACACAGGAATAACCAGTTTAATTGAATATTTCAATTAAAAAGTCTCAATGTGTTATATTCCTTTTTTTTAACCATCCTGTAAAAGATTTTTTATTAAAGAACTCAAAATAGTTGGCCACGGACACATACGAGTCTTTTTTTTTAGGAAAAAATCTATATCTTATATACTTATTGTATTAGAGAGAGAGTTAGAGTCTTACTGTGTAATCCACTTTAAATTTAATATTATAGAAATGATTGGTCCTAGTTTTTTTCTTCATATTTTGTCTATACCGGGTTTCTCACGGTAGACGTTCGTTAGAAGTTTTCGTGGTTAGAAAAAACTTAGAATTCTGAATGTTTGGAGTTCGGCGTTATTTAGGATTCTCTTTAATTTAAAAATATTTTTAAGATCATAGCACTTCCGGTTATCCCGGAACTCGCCAGTAACTTCTTTATTTTAAATGGAACACCTGGTATATTATTACATTTTTGGATTTCTGCGTCTTTTACCAATTTTTGACTGGTGCTAAGCGCTTTTGGGGTAGACGGAAGCACAAGAATTATATTTTCGAAATCCATATTGACAATTAATTTATCGCATACAGGGTGTCCAAAATTTGATGACCAATTACATTGTTTTCAAAGTTGAAAAAGTTCGTTCTTTCAAATGTGACACTCTGTATATTATTGGATGGTCGGATACAGAATTTGATTCTGCATCGATTCGCTATAACTTTCTCTATACCTATTTTCAACGGTTTTCTTGTTAATCCATATTATGTATTTTAATGTAATTTTTAGCAGAAACCGATACATTGCCATCGTTTGTTTAGCGAAAGAAAATGAACATAACTGAAACGCCAGAAATTCACTTTAATTAGAAAATGAAAACAAAACAGGAACATAACAAAATTTAGAACGTAATAACAAATGAAAGATATAAAAAAATTAAAATGTAAAATTATATATGCCTGTCTATTGTCCATACTTAAACAAAAAACATTAAAACTAAAGTGGTCCTAGTGAGTATGTTCCTTTATGATTATTTTATTATTTATAATTCCTTGCCTGCTGAATTTTGATTCATCAGTCCACATAATATTATGAAGAAATCTCGGATCTTCGGTCATTTTTATGCACATGAAATCGCAAAAGTCGACTCATCTTGCCTCATCACCAAGACGTAATCCGTGCACAATTATCTCAGAAAAGGGATGCATTTCATGTTTTCTTAATATTCTGTGGGTTGATGCTCTTGAAATACCCAAATCTAACGCTGCTGCTGGAGTTGAACTCCGTAGATAATCTTGAAAATAAGCCAATACGCTCACCTCATTATCTTGATTATCTAATACGGGTTTTAGATGATTTCGTGTCGCCCTTACATTCCCAGTTGCCAAAAACCGAGCTTCGATTCTTGCGAATTTTCCGGGAGTCATTGTTGGTAAGTCCGGATATCGTTCGTTAAATAATCTGCATATTCGTCTGACAATTCGTCTACATTCACCAAGCGTATAAAACAAATTTAGCAAATCACTATTAGAATATTCTTCATTATTCTCCATTATAAACTGTACTTGAAAAAATTAATAAAATCACTATAACTGTAAGTAGATACCTCACCAATTTGTGAGCTGATACTGTTTTGATATAATATCAACGTTGTTTCAATTCCTGTCAAAATCAAGGCTTACTAGATAGGACTTTTGGAGTTCTATCAGATTTTGATAAAAAATTCATATGGATTAAAAAGAAAACCGTTGCAAATAGGTATAGGAAAAGTTATAACGAATGGATGCAGAATCAAATTCTGCATCCGACCATCCAATAATATACAGAGTGTCACATTTGAAAGAACGAACTTTTTTAACTTTGAAAATAATGTAATTAGTCATCAAATTTTGGACACCCTGTATACGATATATTAATTATCAATGTGGATTTCGAAAGTATCATTCTTGTTCTTTCGTCTACCCCAGAAGCGCTTAGAATCAATAGAAAAATGGGTAAAAGGCGCAGTGTTGAAAATAATGTTACATCTTTCAAAAGAATCAAGATATTTAAGAAACAGTTCAAAATAGGTATAGGGAAATCCGATGAAACTCATCATGAAATTTTCTCAGCAATCCAAAAATAATATAATATACCAGGTGTTCTATTTAAAATAAGGAAGTTACAGGCGACTTCTGGAAAACCGGAAGTGCTATGACATTGAAGATATTTAAAAATGAAAGAGATTCTTAAATAACCTTGAAGTCTAAAAATTCAGAATTCTAAGTTTTTTAACCATGAAAATTCTAACGAACAGGAAATATGATTTAGAAATGATTGTTCTTGAAATTAACCATGCATAGGACATTATTAGGTCAAATGAATGTCAAACAACAGGGCAATTATTGTTGATAGGACATTGTTAATGTTGCTTCCAGCAAACAAAGATTGTTATCTCTAAACTATTAGCGTAAACAGCAGAGAAAAGAATCATTAAACACATTGTAAAAGCACGTCACTTACCCAGAGTTAGCTGCTGCTGTAGATTCAACACTGAGAATCCTGATTCTGGTGGCGATGTCCCTCAGGACTTGGGGGTCTGTAACCAAAGGCATGATCAGTGTATTCGATCCAACTGACCTATAGCGTAGACCGTCATATACTCGAGCCGGGATCTGTATGCCTCGATCAGTTATATATTACGTTACCTAACAACTCGTTATCTGAATATTTGTACTGTTATCAGTATTGTTTACGTTTTAAGAGGTCCTGCTGATATAACAGAAAACGCTTCGTTTTAATGTGACCTTCACTAACCCATTCCCGTAATTCGTACATTCGATAGAAGTGAAATAGTATTTAATTTGAATGATCGTTGAAAGTTATCGAAATATTTTGCTTTGCGTTTTTTAAACGCAAAATTAAACAAAAACACATAACGAAAACGAGATACCAATCTATAAATGGAAAAAAGATTTAAAATTTCATTTCATTAACGTTTTATGTTCAAATTCAAAATAAGCGTTTTATTTTCAAATATGTCAACTCAAATGAAAAAGTAGTGGGACTTTTTGGTAGATACAAGTTCACTCTATTGTTGTATTTCGATGCCAGTCGAGTAAGGAGGTTAATGCACGTTTGAAAACAACAGTTTTGTGTTTTATGTAGTTACGAGTGAGTGAGTGAGTGAGTGAGAATTTTTGGCCTGACGAAAAAAAAACGAAGATTTTTTATTTTGTGTTTGGTGTTTTTATTTTTTTAACGTAGTCAAGAGTAGTTTAATATCCCCGGTATAATGCGATTTATACAACTCCATATACTAAGCAGTTATATCATGCAGCAGCACATTGAAACGTAGGTCACGAAGTTTAACAGCAACATCCGAGGCATAAAAGCACATTATAGTAATAAGAATACTATCACTTTGGTCAAATGTGGTTTAGCCTGAATAACGCCTTTGATTCAGTCCAGTAGTGAAGCGTAACACTCCTCATTAATGGTCCTGTCTTTTGCCTTTTGCCAAATAGTTTATGAGCTCTACACCTCGAGTATTCCAGAAAACCAGAACGGTGACTATTCTTGCAGATGGAACCGTTTTCACTTTCTTTGACGCACTTTTACCTGTTCCTATCCTCTGTTCGGCATTCCCTTTACTCTCTGGCGGATAATAGGAATATATGTTTGATACATAAAACCGTAAAATTTACTGGTGTAAAATGCCGGAAAAACTTCGTTAAATATTTTAAATAAATATAAACTCTCGTAAGAAGTGTTGACTCGAATGTGATTTTGATCTATATATTGACTATTATTTGTGATTTGTGAATGTTATTTGTTGTTGTTGAATGTTATTTGTGATGCATATTCCTGTAATTTACATGCAGCTTGTTATGAATCTGTATGTGATGAAATGATAATATTGTTGACTGCGAATGTTGCTAATTTTATACTTAAATTAAAGACAAATCAGCAGTGTACAGAATATATAACACAGGTTCGACCAAATTGCCCTGCTGTAAAACTGAATTGATGATCACTTGAAAATGCCAAATGAGATTTTGGCGAAACGGCTTGACTCTTCACAGAGTGAACAGATCGACACCCGGAATGATTTAGAAACATTATCTACCATCCGTGAAAATATTAGATGTAACACACAGACACACACGCACAGACACACACACACACACACACACACATATATATATATATATATATATATATATATATATATATATATATATATATATATATATATATATATATATATATATATATATATATATAGTAAATATGGGTTGTTGACTGTGAATAGGTGTCGTTTCCCTATTCTTAACGAGAGAGCATATATTGGTACCCTGAAGAGTCTGAACATCAAGAGATGAAACATATCATCAATTGAAGGGATGGGTGCGGCTCGTAAAGTAGACCATATACCGAGACAATGTGATGACAGGGGGACTAAAGAAATTCTGGAGGGGATACCGTTTGAGCACAACATTTGATCAAAAACATTTACGAAGAAGACCAAAAAAATTTATATTGCACCCAAATGACAGAAGAAAACTCAGGATCGCTAAGTTCTAAATATGTTGAAGAGAGCTTCATCTTATTCATTTGGTAATTCCGCCTTATAAATGATATTTCAATTGATTGATTTCCATGAATCGAAAATTAATTTTTATTTTTTAAAAATTAAAGTTATATCAATAGATATCCCGATCATTTAAAAAAGATCTCAAGTATATCAGCTATCGCGTGTCAACGTTATGTTAATTATTAGCTAATTAAGTATTTGTTATATAATAATCTTGTATGTTGTAATTAAGATTTAATTATCCTGCAAGGTTACTACTAATCAAATTATTTTTTTTTCGGAATTTCTCCATGGTTTTCTTTTAATTTATACTTTGATAATTACGAAAATCTTGGTTAATTTTCGTTTATCAATAGTAAATTAAAAAGTGTGGGGACTGCTCCTTTTGAACCCAAATTAAACCCAAATTGAGAATGAAGGAGAGAGTGACCTCGGAAATAAACTATGATCTGGTCAACCTGTTACAGAGGCAGAACCCGTAGCCAAATGAAATATACTATGACCAAAACTAAGATGATTTTTGTTACAAAAATTATCGTTGCTACATATCACACAATTTGTTTTTTCTTCAAAAATTTCATTTCATCTCGCTTGTTAAGTTATAAATTATTTCGGCTTTTGTAATTGTTAAAAAAAATTGTCGATGGTTTTTTAAAATTGATAAATTTATCGGGCAAATAATTTTAGAATAAATTCTGTCTATAAAACGAAATTTCTTGTGTTGATGCATTAGAAATATTAAGTGTTATTCCAAGTATAGCTTATAGCTGGTATATTCTTGTATTGTAGAACCGGCCATAAGTATTAAAGATATTGTAGATATTAATGACTAGATTTATAGCAAAACACCTTTACATCAGAATAACGCACCATCGCATGTCGCAGTGATTATTCAACAGTTTTTTGATAGAAATACCATTCCACAAGCATCATTTTCACTAGATATAGCACCGTGGAACTTTTTCCTTTTCCTACGATTGAAGAAACCACTTCGTAGACGCCATTTCGAGTCCATAGAAGCCATTCAAGAGAATTATCTGCCGCTTTCAAGAATATACCAGAAGTAAAGTATAAAAAAAGATTCTGATGACTGGAAAAAACGTTGGAATAAGTTCATTGCAATGCGAGGGGATTACTTTGAATGAGATAAAATACTTTTGGATGGTTAAATAAATGCATTGTGTTAAAACATATGCGTTTGTTATAATTTTCAAGACCTAATTTACTTTGAGGTGGTTCAAAACCACATCAGCCACATTAATACGGAGTTTTAGGGTGAAACTGCACAGAAAATGTTCATGTTTGATAAACATTTGACCGATTGTTCTGCAGCCTCATACATCTAGAAAAATTGAACAACCCGCGACAATAAACTACTAACACATTCAACATACAATTTATACCGTAGAAGCGAGAACATTGTTTTCCTGCTTGACACACAAGGAAGTTCAACAGATAAATGATTTAATAGTACAAGTTCGGTGAGCCCTTCTCAATCACTTCTTTTTCTTTTTTCTCCATTGCATGTAAATGGTTTGACAACATTTATATGTAATTACATATAAACAACATTATTATGTAATGACAACATTATGAGCAAAAAACTCGACGAGATTTGCCACCAAATCACTTTTTCTAAATTTCTAATTAGATTGAATCATCTCCTGATGGTTAACGAAACGAGTGTCGGGAAGTTTACAAACAATGATAAGGTGTTTAGTGGTAAATCTCTCCCCGTTTAGTGTTTCATACCAAAGGTACCAACAGAAAAATTTATACGAGGGTTACTATTTATGTATCCGGAATAATATGTAAAAACAAATATTTATTATTGAAAATGGTTTTATTATTTTTCAAAATATTCTTTGCGATGATCTTTTGCATACATTTCAACCAATTTTTGTAGCACTTTTTCCATTCCGATCTCCAAAACAAGCATTTTAAAAGCGTCAACCGCTTTTTCTGGCATCGAAAATAGTTCACCACGTAGTTTATTCTTCACGAGCGGGAACAAAAAGAAATAATTAGGTGCCAAATCAGTACTGTATGGCGGATGATCCATCAATTGACCGATCAAATATTGAGTTGTTCGGTCTAATGTGCGAAAGCTCGCGTTGTCATGGTTAAGAATAATCCTGCATAGCTGGTTGTGTTTTCTTATTTCTTCAAAGACTTCCGACAATCAAATAGTTGCGTACCATGACCGTGTTGTTGACTGTTCTACGATTATCTAGAGACACTCTAGCCACATGACCATTTTTCCCAAAAAACAGGCGACCATTAGCCTCGAAGTGCTTCTTGCCCAACAACTTTTGTTGGATTTGGCTCATTTTGAAAGACCCATACAGTTGACTGTTATACATGGCTTTTGATTCACCACGTTTGAGTTTTTAAGCATTTCTTTACACCAATCAACACGAGTCTGTTTTGAGCGATTGTAAAATTCTGCGGAATCCAACGCGCACAATTCTTTTTCCAAATGTTCATGTAAAATCTTGTGTATGCTTGTCATACTAATGCCTAGGGATGTTTCAATCTCACGGTATGTCACCTGATGATCATGATTTACCAGTTCGCGCACTGTATCGATGTTTATTGGCACAACAAGCGATTTTGGATGACGGCGTTTAAATTCGTCCGTGAGCGAACGACGGCCACGTTGAATTCACTAAACCAGTGATATACAATGGTTTTAGATGGTGCTTCATCGCCAAAAGTCGAAGTGAGTTGATCAATGCACTGTTGAGATAATTCACATCGAAACTCTCAACTCGTGGTAAATAATCACACGAAAATTATCACAGTTAATTCAATTTTTTGATTGAAATGAAATTTTCAAGTCACTAAATAACAAAAATGCCATCCGCATGACAAAACGTTTTGAGTAAGTATCAGTCAACAATGTCAAACTTTACGACACATATGTCAGATGGCGCCTAGCAATACCATTGTTGCCAATTCCGGATACATAAATAGCAACCCTCGTATATGAGCAAGATTTAACGCATTGACGATTATGGAATATTTAAGTTGAATTTTCCTTGCAAAATACTTTCCGGTGGGGGCTCATTAAGTTTTTTCAATTCGTTTAGATCGTTGTTCCGATAGGTTCCAATAGAATAATTGATATATGAGCAATACCTAACACATTTACAATGACTAAGCTGAATTTTTTATGCATAATACTTTGAGGTCAGGGTCAATAAGTTTTCTGGATTGTTCAGATCATTGAAATAATCTTTTATGTGCTATTTTTAATGGAGTTTATTCACCATAAGTTTCAGAGAATATTTGTAAACATTACAAAAATATAATCGGAATATCTGATTAATGTGTACATATGGCCCACATTAAATGCCAGTCACAATCAACTTTAGAAAAAAAGTTTATCACCCAATATGTAGAGAAAATTTTATTAGAATATATTGTTTATATTTTATAAGATCAATCCCAATATTTTTTAATTCAAGCAAAGTTTTAATCAAAATCGTAAAAAATATGTTGGAATAAAAAATTATATTATACACAATTATGTTAAAACAAAAACTTATTGCATGAGACTTAACAAAGTGGAATTTTCAGGTTTTGTGTTTTTGCTGTATCATAGTTATTATTAAATATACCAATATACATAAAAATTGCAACACGTAGAATTTTTTTTGTAAAAAAATATTTGGAAAAAAAATAACAAGAATTCTCCAAGTTTTTTTTTATGATGGTTTTGTACTCTCCAGTTATCTGTGCAGCCCTCAATATGTCTTGGCATCGTTTATTTGAGGTTGTGGCTCATGTCTCCAAAAGTCTATAGCAGTTGAAGAAAATTTCCTACCCTTCTAGCCATCATTCAATATCCGGTACCTACTATTTTCGATTTTAAGTATTGACACTTGACAACATCTCATTCCGATAGTATAAGTTCTGTTAGTGCGGTTCACGATTTCTCGAAAAAGAAGCTCGCTCCTTCCTTGAATCAATGTCTTCCAAATCCATCCAGCTTGATCTTAAATTTCACGTACTCTGGGCATACGAGGTGTGTAAATAAAATAATGAGACTAATTTTTTATAATGTTTTTATTCAATTGAAATTATAATTCTACATTGTCTCCTTCAAAGTAGTTGACTTGGGATGTCACACAGGGCTGAAAGCGGTTTGTCCATTCTTTATAGCAGTGCTGGAACTCAAATACTGGAATGGCCTTTAGCTGATCGGTTACGGCCTTTTCAATATGCTCCAATGTTCCAAAATAGTGTCATTCGAAGTAAATTTTCAATCTTGTGAAAATAAAAAAAGTTGAAGTCATTCCGCTGCCAGGTTCACCTTCAATCGAGTCTCGACCTTCTGAAAATAGCTTAAACCACCTGAAAACCTAGCTCATTGACAAAACATTGTTTTCATAGGCCCATTGAAGTTTTGCGTGTGGCCAGGTCTGAAACAAAAGGTGATAACACACCATTGCTCGAGATATTTTAGAACGCACTAGAAAAATCCGATTCTTGAAAATAATTTCTACGGACCACCAAGTGATTCTAGGGAGTTGAAAAAGCACCAGAGGTTAATCTGCCTCCCTTCCAAATGAGAAGCCAACAGTATTACAGATCGAACGTTGCATCCAGCGGCGGTTCGTGGGAGAAAAACAGGTGGGACATGTATAACCAAATTTTGGAATGAGGATATGGAAATGCGTCGTAACCAAAAATTTTACATTTCTTAGTATCATACACACACTTTACTGTGTAGAAATACGAGTGTAACTGTCAGACAACAAATTTTCAAATAGTTTCAAAAATTTTGCTAAACTCACCAAAGGACCATGACCATTAAATCTGTTTGTAGTTGAAGTCCATCCTCCTAAATTTCTGAGCAGTAAAGTGGTTGATGACTTGATCATTAAAATTTGAAATTAACTTCACAAGTTTATTTTCAATAGATAACACTGCTAACGCGCATAGCCATTCCTGGCCTATGGTCTTTCTTAGAAATGTTTTGTTAGTTTGAGGGTAGAGAAACATCTTTCGCTTTCTTCAGTCGTCATAGGGATGGTATAAAAAACAGTTAGCAATTCCACAGATTCACTAAATGTTGATGTTAAATTGTTTTGGATAAACATTTGTAACAGCGGCACAAGCCCATTGGGTTTCATAAAATCGTACCGTGCGTACATTGCCGAGAGTTCACTTTTTAATTAATTAAAAATAATTAAAAAATTGGTCAGTAAATTTCCATTTCTTTCTGCGATTCTCTTTGATCGTTGTAGATTTTTCACCAGTTAAGTTACCAAATTCTTGATTAATTTGTATTTCTATATTGTCTCTAATATTTTGAATGTCTGTTGAAAAAGTTACCAAATTCTTCTTAACTATAAGTGCATCTAGTTGCCTGTTTTGCAGTTGATGAAAGATAATGTCACAGTGAGGCATTATATTATTGAAGAAAAACAACCAAAATTTAAAATTATCATCCACCAAATAATTTATCAACCCCTTTGATTTATCAACCCTTGATTAATAGAATTTTTATCCGACTCGGCGCCCCATAATTTCTTCAAGGCATGTTTGCAATTGTTCATAAATGTAAACAGTATTCACACCTTTAGACGTAAAGTTCCATCTGGTAGGGCCGCACGGGGTAGACGCTTTTTCACGACGCTGTCCAGAACAGGTGTCCTTTTGGATGATCGAGAAAAGAAAGCAGGAAATGCAGACAGATTTGCAAAAAAACACCTTTACACCTTTTTCTATTGTACAACACCTTTCAGTTATTAGAGTTGATTGGTGAGCATAGCAGTGAATATACTGTGCTAATACATATTTTTAATTTTGGCTTGTACTTCTCCGACTGCACCTCTCATCACGGAAGCACCATCATAACTTTGGGCTATAAGTTTCTTAGGTTCTTTGTGTATTCCTAATTCGCTTAGCACCGTCAGAATTTCATCTGCAATTCCATCTGCTGTGTGATTTTTTGGTATAAAAGAGGCCCCAGAATCTCTCGTAAATTTCGCCATTTTTAACATATCTAATAATAAAAACCTTCTGCATTTGAGTAGATATATAGGTTGTTTCATGTATGACAACATATTTTGCAATGTGAGTTTCCCTTTTTAATAAATCGCTACAAACATGCGACATTGAATCCAGTAATTCGTTCTGAATTTGTTTGGAGATGCCTAGAAATAATTTATTTTTAGAGTCTTTCAAATGAGCTTCTAAAATACTGTCTATTTCGGCCATCAAATTGACGAGATCTCTGAAAATGCCAGGATTTTCTAAAATATAGGTTTTGTTATGCCAACGTAAGGCAAACAGTAGCGGCACAAACTTGTCTGTGCCCAAAGCACGTGTTCTTTAATCGGTGCGCTTCGGCAACCCACGACCTATTTCGTTACCGCGAATGACGTTATGATGTTAAACTATAGAAGTCGCAAGAAGCGTGATCATAGACAGAACAGAGAATAAATTAATATAAATCTGAATTTTTTTCCACTTCAGTTAAGACTAAACAGTAAATATTTTTAAACTTAAAAGAAATTGTCTAAAACAATATATTTAAATGTTAAAAATGGTAAATTTAAACACAGAATCATTTGTTAATTTCTCGACACGCGTTTCGCTAATCATGTTAGTATCATCGCGAGATGATTCAATCTTATAGCTTCGGAGAAATTCACAATCTGAGATTCGTTCTGAGAACATCGTTAACGAAACCTGCATCGGGAATGTAAAAACAAGTGATTTGGTGTTTAGTGGTTGTATAATTAAAGGCAATTATTGAACGTATTGAATCAAATAATATAGATAGTTCATATAAAGAATCAGTACATAATGTTGATTTAAAATTTCAATCCAAGTTATAATAACGTAATAGTATACCTTATAATGCACTAAAAGATGAACGTCAACACATATTAACCGATTTTTAGATATACCCAAGAACAAAGCGCAATCTGTCCAATGGAAACTTTGACTGGTTACATTTTCACGTAATAGAGCCATCTTTTAATGGATGCATACATTATGTGCATTTATCTCAAAATTGTTTTCAGAACGGAATTTTTGTATAAAGAAGCAATAACGATATTTTGAAGGTTTTGGATTAACATGTTAAGAGTACGAACTTTTGATGGGCAAAAATGTTTAAAACGCAGAAAACGCTTTAAAAGCTAAGATTCACAGGAGGACATTCTGCTTGAACAATAATCTCAAGGATTTAGTACTCGGTGATCTACACAACTATTGCTACTTCAGCTGGAAATAATGGAATATTATTTGGTTCATGCTATCAGTTTTGAAATTAAGACATTTTTGAAATTGAATACTATTACTGGAACTTTTCTCTTTAGAATTATTTGACCATAAAATCAACGAATATCTTTCAACAAGCTCCGTATAGGACTTATAGGATAAGGTCTTATAACCCTTCCATATTTTCTCTCGGAAAAATCATCTTTTATACACACAAAATATAATTAAGTGTAAGCGCAATGTCATACCTAAAATCATTGGAAAGATACTTCAAGAATTGGAAAAAAAATCATTGAACGAGATGTTTATGTATATCGGAAAAATTACGGAACTTTAATGGTCGCCTACGATGCAAATTCGACTGTGAAATGGATAGCGGATTTAAACAAACTCAAAGCCTGTGCTCAATTTGTTCCTCACGCCTTAAATGCCGACCAAGAAATTTGGCGAAAAAACAAGTCTGTGTGCTTCAACATCTTCCGTATTCACTTGCTTTATCTTCGTGTTCCCAGAACTCAAACTGGCCATGAAAGAAACGGTTTAAGACAGTGTTACTCAAGTCCAAGAAGCCCTGACGAGGCTCATTGAGGCGATTTCGAAAAACGACATAAAAATCTATTCTAGCAATGGTTGAACGTGCACAGCCATGTATTGATGCAGAAAGGATGCCTTTTAAACAAAAATAAATAATTTGGCAAAATATTTTTTTTTTTTGTATTTAAAAAGTTGCATTATTTTTTCGACCTACTGTGTATTGCTTGAGAAGAGGACTTAAGTATGATTCGTTAGATCACCGTTTGCGAAATTTCACACGCATACGATTAGCAGCTTGTTTGTGGCGATCAAGTAAAGCAAACAAGTATTGAGATTTTCTGAAATGATGTACTCGAATGAACACTTCTCAATACGATGGTTGCTATTTATGTATCCGGAATTCGAACAATGGTGTTGCTAGGCGCCATCTGACACATACATCCTAAAGTTTGACATTATTGACTGTATACGTACTTAGAACGTTTTGTCATACGGACGCTATTTGTGCTGTTTAGGGACTTAAAAATTTCATTTCAGTCAGAAATTGGAATTATCTCGTGAGAATTTTCGTGAGATGATTTCCTACGACTTTCGGCGTGGATTATCTCAACAATAGTGCATCGGTCAACTCAATTGGACTTTTGGCGATGAAGCCACATCTAAAACCACTGTATATCACGGGTTTAGTGAATTCAATCATATCCATCGTTCGCTCACAGACGAATTTAAAGAAGGTCCTCCAAAATCTATTCTTGTGCCAGAAAACATCTATACTGTACGCGAACTGAGAAAGCAAGATCGTCATGTGGCATACGGTGAGATTGCGACATTCCTGGGCATTAGTATGACAAGCATACACAAGATTTTACTTGACCATTTAGCCGTGAAAAAAAATTGTGCGCGTTGGATTCCGCAGAATTTGACAATCGCTCAAAAAAAGCTCGTGTCGATTGGTGCAAAGAAAAGTTCAAAAAATACAATCATAGTGCGTCAAAAGCCATGTATAAAATCTACCCAGGTAACGAATCTTATATATATGAGCATGGGCCCGAAAGTAAATAGAATACAGTCGACACTATGGGTCTTTCAAAATGAGCCAAACCCAACAAAAGTTGTTCGCGCAAGAAGCACTTCGAATCAAATGGTAGCCTGTTTTTTTTTAGATAAATGGGCACGTTGCTACAGTGCTACTAGAGAATCGTAGAACGTTCAATTCTGATTGGTACACAATCATTTGCTTGCAAGTCTTTAAAAAAAAAAGAAAAAACAACCAGGAGCGCAGTATCATTCTTCGCAAATCACACATCGCAGATCACACAACGCAGATCACACGTTGAACCGAACAACTCAATGTTTGACCGCCCAAAACATCAAATTGATAGGTTATCCTCCATACAGTCCTAATTTGGCATCCATTAATTTGTTTTTGTTTCCGTTCGTGCAGAATATACTACGTGGTCAAGATTTTTTACACCAAAAAAAGCGGTTCAAGCGCTCAAAATGCATGTTTTGGAGATACCTCAATCGGAATGAAAAAAGGGCCATGCAAAAGTGTATCGATCATCACGGAGAATATTTTTAAAAACAATAAAACCGTTTTCAATGATAAATATTTGTTTGTAATTATTACTCCGGATACATAAATAGCAACCCTTGTATGGTTTAAATTTATTTAAACGCAATTCTTCTGTGTTTCTTATACATTTTATAACAATAAATGACACATGGACGAACCATTATGCGCCAGAGATGAAGCAGCAGTCCGAACAATGAGTAGGAGCAGATGCAAATGAGCCATAGAAAGGGAAATCGGTTCAATTTGCAGAAATCATGTCTCCTTTATTTCTGGGATTTTCATGGCGTGGTGCCGATATACTACATATCAAAACGTAAAACGATTTCGGGAGAGAATTTCGCTTTATTACTGGATCAATTTTATGATGCGATTTACCCTAAACTTTCAAAACCCCGTAAGTTAAGTTTTAAAGTGCTTCAACAAGCATCGTATTTGCCAAATTTGGCTACAAGATTGGGTTCGCTGAGCGAAGCTTCACTTCAAGTGATAAGGTTAAAGCAAAGACAACCGCTGATTTGGCAGAATTGTACAAATTGCATTATACTGAGGGTATTAAAAAATTTAAACGTGAATCTAAATGTACTAAATTTAAAAATCATTGAGTTGAAAAGTAGAGAGATCACTAGATATATCTAGAGAGAAAACACTAGATCTAAAGAATCTAGTGTTTTCTTCAACATTCAGTTAAGTGACACTATTTCGTGACTGGACCTACAGTTTAACGTGGGCTTCAAACCACGGTCATTAACTATCTAATAACCCTGATCAGCATCCCCTAAGGGCTTTTGAACTCTAGGTTTGTGCTTACCCTTTATATTTGTCGAAAGTCCACCAACTGATGAGTGACCAACGTAAAAGACATCTCTCAAAAGGCATCCGACTTTCGACCTTCGATCTGGTGTGTCGAATTTCGGATTTTATACTTTTACCTAAGGTGTCCAAACCAAATCTTTTCTAGGAGGGTTACCCATTCAACTCAACAAGTAATGTTAGATTTCAACATGCTACCTCTCGGTCAGAAGGGTACGAAGTTTCGATACTTTTTAATTTGAATAGTGTAGATGTTCCCGTATGTTGAATCCAACAATGTCAAAAGTGAAATATTTACATCTACGACTATATGTTAGAGAAATTGTAAGAAAATTAAATATTGTTTATATTGTTATAAAATTGTTTTTATAGATAATGTACTCACCAGCCATTAAAACTTTTTAAATTGTACCAATACTGATTTAAAGCCAAATTAACTAAAAAAGAACAAATGTAATCGAACAAAATTTTGACGTAATTGTTAAATCACGTACCTTCACTCCAATGACATTTGACACAAAAGGCCAACGACAATGTCACAAAGCAAAAAGTATTTTAAACAGAATTCCTGGTAGTAAAAACCGATAATAGGTAGGGGGGCGAGCTATAAGCTAAGGGCAAAAGAACGCGCTTTGTGCGAGCAGGAATGGGTCAAAACGTCATCGTCATCAAAAGGGCTTGTGACAGGCTCGATATAATGGTAACAGGTTTTTTTTTAATGAAAAATTGCCGTATTGTAACACTGAAGAGGACCAAGGTCTGTCACTTCAAATAATGAATTGCTGATTAATCGATCGCATATTGAAATTTAATTGAAACTTGTGGAATTGTGGTCGATTTGTAGGGTTAAACTATATTGTTTTCCTTCTGTAAAAAAAAATTCATTGAGAAAAACTTTTTATACTCTTAGAGAAAAATCGTTCAAACTTTATCTTATATACTTTTTATTTATCATGTGATTATCTGGTATTAAAAAGATACTCTCTTTGGGGAATATCAGGAGAATATGAAAATATAAAAGGTTGAATATATCAAGCTTTTTTTGGTTTTCATCAACGTCCTTCCAATTAATTAGGCTTACCTGTTCTTAACGTAGGATACTTTCATAATGATTAAAAACGATTAAATAATGATAACAAAAAAGGTTTGCAGTTAAATCATGCTTTGTTTCAGGTTAGAAGAACGTTTGAAAATTGTCTAGTTTTATTACGCAAATTCGCGGTCTGCTCATTGTACTCAACGAGCAATTCAGACCCATCTTGGTATTCGTCGTCGTGATCCTTCTGAACTTGGCTATTGATCATGTTATTAGAAAATTTGAGAGTGAGTTTACTCTCGGCGATAGTGTGGTGCCTGTGCGACAAAAAAAGCCAGGGCTTAAGAATATTGCCGCCGTTCAAGCAAGTGTAGCCGAAAATTACGACGTCTCAGTTGCTCGCAGCTCGCAAGAGTTAGGCCTCACGCCAATGACAACCTAGCGAATTTTGAGGTTGGAATTAGGCTTGCATCCGTATAAGATTGTACCTGAAAGATTCTGTCAGACAGGAATTTTTTTAAGAATATCAGAAGAGAGCCTCTCACATCCCATGAGCGCAAAGTGGCAAAGAGGCAGCTACAAGGTAATGGCCCTTGGAAAAGGAGTTCCAGATGTCGTTTTCTAAGCCGACAATATGATCGATAGTGGATCTGTGTGGTCTGAATCCTAGCTGATTCTCATGGAGAAGGGATTGGGATTCCAAAAACCAGGACAGTCTGGAGTGAATCATGCGTTCCATTATCTTACCCAGGTGGTTGGTGAGGGTAATGGGGCGATAGCTTTCAGGAACCGAATGAGGCTTATTAGGCTTATGTATAGGAATAAGGATTGATTTTCGCCATTCCGAAGGAAAAAGGCCAGACTGCCATATGCCATTATATATTTTGACAAGAAGTTCGATCCTATGAGAGGGAAGGTGTTTTATCATCGGTATAAGTATACCATCCGGACCTGGGGCTGAGTGTTTACTATTGTAAATAGCTCTTGAGAGTTCTGTAGAAGAGAAAGGAAAGTTGATCGGGGAACAAACATGCCCATTGAGGTTCCGGGGTTAATTCCCGATGATTTCTTTGACGAGGAAAGTTTGGGTCTATGTTTTGATCACTAGAGACGAAGGAAAAGTGAGAAGCAAGGCTCTTGGATAAGAGAGATTGGTCCGAAATCCAGTCTCCGCTCACCATAAGACTTTGTTGCAGAAATCGCAGGACGATGATTGTGAATTGAAAGATTTGACAAATAAATTCCAAGAATTGCGCTTTGCTTCAGTTATAGTACGCTTAGCTGAGGCTCTCATTTTCTTATAGTCTATTAGGTTTTCAGTAGACGGGCTGCGTTTAAACCTATTTCGAAATGATTTGCGGGTCTCTTATGACCTCACGGCAGGCAGAATTCCACCATGGTACCGGAGGTCTCGAGTAATCCAAATAGATTGTGGGGGTAGTGGCCAATGTGGCTTGGTGAATGGCTGTGACTAGCCGGTTGATATTTCCCTCTACGTCTCCCCTCATAAAATAAGGGGAGGAAAAGTTAGAGCGAAATTGTTCCCAGTCAGCCTGGGAGATCCTGTAGATTCTACGTGGGGGAAGGTGAACTGTAGGAGAACTAGAACATAGGATAATAAGGAAGTGGTCACTGCCATGCAGATCATGAAGAGTACTCCATGTAAGAGAGGATACGACCGAAGTCGAGCAAAAGGAAAGCTCTATGTAGGTGAGGGAGGCGGAATGAGAACAAAGGTGTTTGGGAGATAATGAATTGAGGGTAGAAGCACTAAACTGGTTCATGATTGCCCTCAGCATGTCGCCCCGTGAGTCCGAATTGGAGGATCCCCATGACTGGTTATGGGCATTGAAGTCACATCAAATTATAAATAGAGCAGGGAGTTGGTGAAGAATATTTTAAATGTCGTCTACAACAGCTTGCAAAGAAGGTGGAATGTAAATACAGCAGATGGCAATAGAACAATTTAAGAATTATCTGACAGCAATAACTTCTAGGGGAGAGTTAAGGGGAATAGATTGCATATCAATTGAGGAGTGAGCTAAAATGGCAACGCCTCCCGAAGCTCGGTCAGAATGTACCTGTTGTTGCATACTACGACTATGTTGTAGTTTTTTACAGATATTGGTTCTCCAGGCTTAACGTTAGTTTCCTGAAGTAGCATAAGGTGGAGGTGAAGGACAAGGAGAGATTGAGGTTATTTTGAGATGAAGAGGGTTTTTTGAGGGGGAAGATGGTTTGTGAGAAGCTTTCAGCTAGAGAGGCTCGACTGAGGACATGTTACATTGGAAAGATATATATAGAACAACCTGAGCAAATGAGGAGTATGAATTCTGATGTAAAGGGGTTGAGATGACGCGGAATTTGAAACGGGCTTCGAAGTATGATAACTTTTTAGTGACTCTTATTTTTTTAATAGCAGTTTCCTCTTTGTGTTTGGGGCAACGTTTGTATCTGGGGAGTGAGTACCAGTGCAGTTTGGACATACCTGAGGAAGAGTGCATTAAGAATCGCAATGAGAAGTCTTGCCACATGAGGCACAAGCGGATGGTTGATCACACCTGGACAAAACATGTCCAAATCTAGGACAATTGAAACAGAGCAATGGGGCTGGAATATATGGCTTTACTCTTAAGTTTAAGTAGCCCGCCTTAATTTCTTCTGGAATAACTTGTTTTCTAAATGTTAAAATTATCATAGGAGATTGGGATAAAATACCATCTTTACGGCTTAGTATCCTTCTTGCTGCAATCACTTCCAGATGGTATAAATTATCTTTTATTTCTTCTTCATCACAAATCAACAATTCAGTGCAGTAGATCACTCCTTTACAAAAATTTAACTTTTATGAGGTTCAACGGACACCTCGTATTGATGCAACTTTTTAACTTTTATAAGAAGATCAGCTTGTTTAGACGATTTAACTGACACCAAAAGAGATCCATCTCTAAGCTTCTTAACATTTTAAGGGTCGCCAATTAGTCTAGATATTGATTTAAAGATAATAAAAGGGGAGATTTTTTCAAAAGATTCTTCAGTTCGCTTAATAATAAAAAAATCTATGAGTAATATGCGTGGACCGAAGGAGAGACTCGGTCCTAGGTCTTTTGGACCCGGAAAAAGGGGGAAAAGTTTTGAGGTTTAATGAATCCATAGAAATCCCACGAGTGAGGACGAAAACAAAGACCGCCAAGGCAGTGCGCCTTACCCTGGCTACCCTGATTACTCTGGAGGGACGGGAGGTACTCCAGAGGCACCTTTAGAGACACCTGAGACTCCAGATGTCACTCAGCCTTCGCCACGGTACACATAACAATTTGGCTTAGAGAGAAAACTCGGGCCCCGGTGGCGTCACTCCCCGTACCTGGAACATGTTCCAGGCCCCGTGAGGGGCAAAAAGGTTATGGCTGGCATTTAACCAGATCTGGCCCCCTCTGACTTTTATTTGTTCCCAAACCTCAAAAAAGTGTTACGTGACAAGCATTTCTCATTAAATGAAGAAGTATGAAGAAGAACTGTAGATGAGTATTTCGAAGGACTTCCAGAAAATGACTCGAGAGATGGAATAAATGAATTGGAGAACCGCTGGAAAAAATGAATTGAGCTTAAGGGGGAATATACCGAAGAATAAACTTATTTTTTCAACTATAAACTTGTTTAAATTGAATAAAACAATTTTATACTTTGTTATCTAATTCTTTTACTTTTAAAATTGGTGTAACTATAGTTTCGTAAAACGATTTTACATTCTTAAACACTACTTCAAAACTAAGGTTTTACAGCTGTAAAACATTAAAGCTGTATATTCGATTTATTCGATAAACTATCACAAAGTAACGGACAAATTAATCAATAATATAAACTTGTTTTATCACTTCCGTTCCGCGAACTTATTAATTATCCTAGTACCAGGCTTCTACAGCATTTTCAGTTAGATTTTAGTTGGAAATCGAATAGAAGGCAGTGTAAAAAGGGTCAAAATAAAAACCCTTTAACTAAATTAAAAGACAAAAAATACAAACAGAAAGTTAATAATTAAATTATTAAATAACAACGAATTCGTATCAACTCCAAATAATCTTTCTTTATATAAAAACGAAATTATTTCCTAAACGGCTATTAAAATTATTATTATTAAGAAATTATTTTCTATAACATTTCCGGGTAAGCCATTGAAGCTTGGACGATGGAAAAAATTACACGTAAGATATCGGCTATCGATTTTCCCGATATTTTGAATCGAATTGTAGAAGACATAGGGACGAGCATCGGTCGGCGGTCGCGGAGAGAGTCGGGGGCGGCGGCCGGAGCCGCCCCGGAGGCAGACACATCAAAGCGACAACGGCGGACTCGCGCTAGATTGCTCACGATAATTACTATGCAAAATTATTAGCATATTAATTAAAGAAGATGTAATTAAAATCGAGTTATATCGAATTATCACATAAGCGAGCAACGAAGACAATTCAGGGCTGGCTTCCAGATGAATATTTTAGACAATCAACTTCTTTTTTGACAGTAATAACGTATTTTGTCCGTTATTTTTAATACGCCTTTAATTATACCTCGCAAATAATATTTTAAATACATTGAAGTTGGTCCGTTGCCATATTGTTACCGCAATAACAATAATAATAACAAAATGATTGCCAAGATGTAGTGATCGTTCAAGATGCGACGTAGTGATCGCGCTGCATATTCCCGCTCTCTTAGAATATACAGAGCGTTCATTTATTAATGATTCATAATAATTAACACGAAATCATTAATTTTCTTAAAGTCCAACAAACTATTTTTAATTTTTTTCTATTTTTATAAATAATATTTTCCTTTGGATTATATAACACTAATATAACACTACCCTTTGAATTATATAACACTAATAACTTCTTCATTTAATATTTCCTCAAAATATTCTTTCCCACTTTCCTTCATTCTTTTTTCATCTCTTATCAGATTATCCTCTTTATCCCTAATATATGCTGTTTGATCTCGTTTTCCTTTGCCTTTCTTCACCTCTCTGTAAAAATTGTTTATTTCTTTCTTATGGTAAATGAGGAAAATGAAGTACTGGAAACTTCTGGATGCAGAAGAAAATGCTCAAATAGCAGAACCTACAAAAGAAGAAGTGGAAGAAATTATAAGGCAACTTTAAAATAGTAAGAGTTCAGGAAGGAATAAAATAGTGACAGAAAACATAAAATTTGCTCTAGATGAGCTAAAACAAAAACCGTTTGAACTGATCATTATAATATGGAGTCAATATCGAATCCCATCAAGTTGGGATAATGTTGGGAAAACGAAGACCAAACAGATTGTAATAATTATAGAAGTATTTATTTGTTGGATACTTGTTATAAAAGAGTAGCGATGATGATGATATTAATTAAAAAGAGGTTAGAAGGAATAATTGATCCACAGATAGGGAAATAACAGGCAAGTTTTAGGAACGGCAGAGAAATCACCGACCATGTTTTTGTCATGAAAGAAGCACTAACAACTTGTTACGAATATAAAGTTCCAGCAATAGAATAGAATTTAGTAACGACTATGATTCAGTAATGAGATCCAGAATAATAAAACCATGAAATAATTTAAAGTACCTTCTAAAATAGTGAGATTAATGATAGCATGATAGTGGAGATTACAACAGCCAATGTAGGTGTAAAAGGAGGAACGACAGAAGATTTTCTGATCAAGGCAGGCCTAAGATAAAAGAATCCACTATAGACACTATTATTCAACATGGTTTTGGAAATTCAGGAATTCAGCATTATTATTAGGAAGGGTCATCTGCACATAGAAAGAGACATTCTTTACAGAAACCATCAAATAGTGGGTTATGCGGACGATATAGCAATAATCGCGAGACGTGAAAAGAGATTGAAACAAGTGACAAAAAAGCGAATGAAGGCAGCATACAAGTTTGGTTTAACAATCAGTCAAAAGAAAAGCAAGCTACTGATAGTAGAAGATTTTTGAGAGCATGGAAGGATAACAGAACAAACAACAAGAACACACAAGTGTGAAGAAGAGAAGGAGATAGACCTAAGATTGATCAAAACTAACCGATATGCAGGAGCCTTGAACCATCTAATAATCTCGAATAATCTCGAAGATGATCGAAATTCATATCTAGAAATACCAAATTAAGATTGTATAAGACCGTATTGAGACCAACTGAATTGGATGGATGTGATACATGGGACTAAACAAGAAATAAGAAAAGAAATTGTTAAGATGGGAACGTAGAATAATCAGAAGGACAACTGGAGGAAAAAAAATGAGTGGCTTCTACTTATGAAGAACCAGTGAGGAAATTTATGATATTTTTAAGGATCCAAAAATAAACACGATAGTAAAATCAAGAATACTGCAGTAGCTGGGCACATAGAGAGAATGGGAGAGTAGAGTGGTCAAGAAAATTGTATGGGGAAGATAACAAGGTGAAAGAAAGCAAGGAAGGCCAAGGAAGTGATTGAGAGAGGCTGTCATGGAAGATTAAGGATTGGAGGACAATGACCAGAGATGACCATCATGGAGAAGAAGAATCACAAAGCTGTGGGCCTAAACTCCCGTAATTTAGTTCTATTTATATAATATGACATAATGACGGCCATAATGACTACCTTAATCCTGTTCCCAACAACTGTAAATAATTGGTTCGATGTACAGTTGAACCATTCTCTCAAATATTGTAGCCATGACATTCTTGGTCTTTCCACACTTCTTTTCCCCTCTACCTTTCCCTACAAAATCAATCTCAATAGTTCGTAATGTTGTCCTCTCATTACATGTCCGAAGTATTCCAATTTGCGTGTCTTCATGGTTCTAACTAGATTTCTTTCAGTAGCTATTCTACGTAGGACTCTATACTTGTGACTTTCTCTACCAATATATTCCTTGTATTCTTCTGAATATCCACATTTTAAAAGCTTCGAGTCTTTTGATCATGTATATTTATGTTTTGTTACTTTTCATACCTTTAAGTACATATTTGACCTCTTCTATTGTTATGTCTAGTTTGTCTTCTTCGCCTATTATCATATCTTCTTGCGGCTCTTTGTCTTGTTTGTGGTATTTAAAGAGTTGTATATATTTTGTTCATCTTTGGATCTTCTTTTCAGTGTCTAATATTACTTCCCCATCCTTATTCTCTAGTACACTGCATGACTTTCGTCTCGTAATTCCTGTTATGTCTTTTCGGATTGTGTTGTATTCATTTGGGCTGCTCATTTTAACTGTTCTTTATTTTTCCATCAATGTCAATATTTTTTCATTCATACAGTCTTGTTTCTACTTCACTTTCGGGATTTCTAGTAATTTCTTCCTTGAATTCATTATTGTGTTTTTAATGCTGGACTTGTTCTTTTTTTCCTGCTGGGCTTGTACTTTCTCTGTGTTTACGAATGCTTCGTTTTTCACTTGTTTGTTTTATTTCCTCTGCACTTTTCAGTCCCAGTTTAAATCTCGCTACCACCGGATTATGATGGGACCCTATGTCTGCTCTTGGATAGATTTGTGTGGATAAAATGCTGTTGCGATATCTTTTCTTTACTCTTATGTAGTCGATTTCATTTCGCATTATTTGTTCTTTGGTGTCTCGAGAAGATTTCCATGTATATAATCTTCTTTCAGGAATCTCGAATAGCGTATTGGCAATTACGATCTCGTTTTCTTGTACAAACTGTATTAGTCTCCCCTGTTAATCTCTCCTCTCATTTCTCACTCCCAAACCATAATCGCCTACCAAAGTCTTAGCATTTAGATCTCCCAAAACAATACAGAGTTCGTGTTTCCTGGTTATTTTAAGGATCTTATCTATTTCATTATAGAATTCTTCAAGTTCTTTCAGCAGTGGGTACATATACTTGCAAGATATTAATTTTTCCTGTTTGAGTTTGCAATTGTAAAAACACAATGCGGTTAGATAGAGGTACGAAGCTAGTCACATATTCGCTAATGGTATGTTCAACTATTACACAGATCGACATGATTTTTATAACTTTTATGAAAATGCTCTTTTTGCATTTTATTTAGGTAGTTATTAAAACATTTTTTTACAGAAATGACCTAGCACGTTCCATTTTCAAGTATCTGCTTCTCCTTTATATCAAGCGATAATTGAAATTATTTGTACATGACTTTGTAGTACAAATTTATGGAGTACTTTGGTACAAAATATTGCTGTTTTTTGTATCTATGGGAGTACTATGAAAGGAGTACTTTTTTACTATGAAAGGAGTACTTTGGTACAAAATATTGCTGTTTATTGTGTCTATGAGACAGTAGGGTAACAAAAGAACATTACAGTAAGAAAGATTGACGTAATAGAACTACTTTTGAACCTGGTACTTCAAACATAAAATATTCCCACTTGTTAACACAAAAAGGTGCTTCTTACGCCTCTCCATATTAAGCTTAGACTAATGAAAAACTTTGTCAATAGGCAAAGCAGGTAAGTTTCAAGTACCTAAAAGAAATAATTCCTGAATTAAGTGATGCAAAACTAAAAGAAGGCGTATTTATTGGACCTCAAAGAAGGAAACTTCTAGAGAATTTACGTTTTCAAGAAAAAATTAATGAAAAGAAACTGGCAGCTTGGAAATATTTTGTAAGTGTAGTGAAAAGATTTCTGGGTAACAAGAAAGATGAAAACCGTAAAAACCTCATAGATGAACTCTTGAAAGCCTATGAAATACTAAAGTATCGCATGCACTTAAAAATGCATTTTTTACATTCCTATTTGGATTTTTTGTCCAGAAAATTTGAGTGCAGTAAGAGATAAATAAGAAGAGAGGTTTCACCAGGACTTCAGGACGATGGAAACAATACATCAGAGATGCTGGAACCCATCTATGCTAGCGACTACTGCTAGTTTTTAAAAAGAGATGATGCTACAGAACACAAGACGAAAAAAAAACGAAAGGTTTTGTCGTTGTATGACATCTCATGTAATATATTTTTTACTCGCATAATCCTCAGTAATGTCTTGGTATAGATTTAATACGTTTTACATGTTTAAATTAAATAAATATTAGATTGTAAAAATATGTTGTTTCCTTTTCACCGGTTGTTCACCGACCTCCTGTAACAAAAAAACTGTATTACAGTAATATGTTTATCATTTTCAGATTTAGAACTACAAAATACTTTATGTACACCTATTTTTGTGTCTAAGCGACACTAGGGCAACAAAAGAACATTACAGTAAGAGAAAGGGAAAGGGTTTTGCAGTTAGAGGTGCACCACCATCTAAGGCTATTTAGCGACTGGGCCTACAGCTTAACGTGGGTTCTGAACCACGGTCATCAGCTACCGACAAACCCAGGCTAGCACCCCCCTCAAGTTATCAACCCTTGGTTATGTGCCTACCCATAAGTAGGCTTTAACTGGCGTGACTGAGGGGTAATTCGTTGTCGGATTTTACACTCTTGCCTAGAAACAATCACAGACATGTAGGTGTGGATATGGGTGGGCGTATGTGTGTATATATGTGAGTGTATATAAGTGTGTGTAGGGTAGGAAGTAAGACGGACAGAAGAATTAAAGAAAAATACCCATCCGAGCGCTGGAATTGAACCCTCTAACTTTGGATTGTCAGGCAGGCGACTAACCCACCAGACCACCGCGACCGACTACAATAAGAGAGATTGGCGTCATAGAACTTATTTTGAACCTAGTATCTTGGTATTTGGAGTGTTACCTCAAAAATGTTTAAATTTGTCGACCTGTGTTTTTGCCACTCCATAACTAATAACTATGGAGCGGATATTTATGCGAGTTTGGGCAACTTCAGTGTTTATTGGTGTATTTAGTCAAAGGCATACAATACTGACTTCTATAAAAAAATAATCAACAAACAACCCAATTTGCTCACAAAAAATAATTTAAATTAATTTAGAAAACCAATTTAGATTAACCAAGAAAACCAATGTACAAGATATTTGATATGAATGATATGATTGAATGATATTTGATATGAATGATATGAATGATATTTGATATTTCATATGAATTTGAAACCAATGATATAGATATTTTCATAAATTGAAATGATGGCCCCCGCCATTGCATGAAACGATTTATTTATTTATCTATTTTAACAAGTTCGGTCAGTGCCTATCAGTGTTTTGAGGTTATGAGGTTATCTATAGCTGATGACCATGGACCAGAACCCACGTTAAGCTGTAGGTCCAATTGCTAAATAGCCTCAATTGCTGATATTCTTCTAACTCTAAAACTTCTGAATCTTTAACCAAGTGTCAAATGTATAAATGTAATAAAAAAATCATTTAAATTAATTTATAAACATTTTGATGATATACATATTGGCATAAATTGAAGTGATGGACGCACGCCATTACATGAAACGATGTTTTTTACTAGTCCTACATTATGTTAAAACTAAAGCAGAAAAAAATGTTAATGAACTCCATGGAAATGGAAATGAACTCCATTGGAGCAGATGCCAGGGAAGGAAAAGGAAGAAGGCAATCACACGTCGTACATTTTTATAGTTAATGAAATGCAAACTACAAAAATTATTTCTTTTAAAAAATCTAATGTGTGTATAAGAGGTGCTTTTAAAATATTTTTGTTGCTCAGAAAATGGAGAAGCTAAAAAAAAGCACATCAATAAATTGAAAATACACGGCGAATAAATCTCGATGACAGATCTAGTGTCTCGATTAAAGATCTAGCAATTCGCATTGGTGAACCGAAAAGAGAAGACGTTCCTGAGACTACTCCTTTGAATATAAAGCTACAGGAAGGAGCATATGATCCTGTAAGTGGGATCGGAATGGTTACTGCAGATGGCCGACTACTGTTTCCGGTTTGGCAGTGGCGTAGGGCACTATGAATAAAAACAACAAACTGATAAAAGTTTACAATTATATAAAACAAAAAATTACTGTATAATTTCCGTTAATGTAATCATTTAAATTAATTACAAAAAGCCTTTTTTCAAAGAGTAAAATGTCTTTTGTGGTGCCGATATAATATGACAAAAAGTTATTAAGAAATTGGAATCTTCTGTCATAAAATCATATCATTTTCAAAAATTGCTTAGGTAATAAGTTGCATCTTGCATTGAGTTAATATTCATATTTAAATTAAGTATATATATATATATATATATATATATATATATATATATATATATATATATATATATATATATATATATATATATATATATATATATATGTATATATATATATATATATATATATATATATATATATATATATATATATATATATATATATATATATATATATATAGTTGCTCATTGTTTAATGTCTCTTAAACAAAATTAACTTTGTATATGTTTTACAATTTTTTTCATCTGCTACACCGTTTTTGCAAATATAATTAATTCTTTTAGTGTAAATATTCACTAAATAAACTAAAGTGTTGGATATAAACTCGAGAATAAACTAATTTTTCACAATAAGCAAAAAAAAAACTTTCAAGAGTACATGCTAGGAAAGATGTTTATCAAAATAAAATAAAGAAATTACATATTTTAAACAGTCCACTTCAATTGTTGGAACAACATTTGGTAGTAGTCTCACTTTTACCTTAGATGTTCGATCAAAACAGTCCTCGGCAAAATGATGGGAAAATAAAAACCTACTGCGGTTTGGAATAAAGTCAGGCTTTTTAATAAAATTAATCCACTGTGTTCTTCTATTTGGAATCTTTGGAAAATCTTGAAAAAAGATGAATTGGTTTAATAACATGAAATCCAAATCACAATGGAAGTAACATTTACGTTTATTAGAATAATAATTTATTAAAAGGATTATAAAAAAAGGTAACACTTTGTATGTTTAGTTATATTTTATAGATTATATGAGTAAAATAACATATTTAATATGTATCAAACGAAAACTAAAAAATTATCGTATTTTACCTAAATCAATTTAACTACGCCTATGCATATCAGGCGATATGTTTACTTCATAACTTTAAAATGTCATTGAAACAAAGTACGTTTTTATTTCTAAATAATGACAAATTTACGCTTAAAAGCACTTATCTATGTAATGTTACTACTGAATTTAGATTTTTTCGTATCAGGGAACAACCACAAGATGCACAACTAACCATAGTTTATGTGATTACTTTACTTCCGATATAATTGCTTTTATTGTCAATATAATAACTATTAATATGTATTTACACTAGAACACACAAAAAGAGTATTCCAATACACTTATTCGGCAGTTATTGGTTAAAATACACTGAAATTGAATAAATCTACTAATAAACTTCCAAATTGTTGACACCAACTACCAAAATTCCAAAACAATGAGTCATCTGTGGTGTTTCAATATGACCATTTCCGTCTCCATTTATAAATGCATTAAGATAGGCAAGGCTCCTTTATGTTAGTTGTATATTCAAAGGACTACTCAGAGGGTCACCGACAAGAAATAAGGCTCATAGGAGCGCCGAAGAGAGATTATTGGTTCGGTTTTTTTCTTTTTTTTTCTGTTCTTCCGCCTGATAGAATGATCCAGATCGCCCTCTGTTTGGAAATAAAATTAAGAAAAACCAAAATTAAACAGTCCAATGTTAAGTGTAGTGAAAATTATAACAAGGCAGTTGTAAACAACTACAGGATGGTCCAAAGAGTTATTAACTTTTTGAAATGAAATTGTAAAAAACAAGTTTTAACTTTAAAAAATTTACTCGTAAAATTCACAAAAATTCTTGTACATTCATATTCTGAAGATTTAATTGTCTAAATGTAATCCATTTCTGTCCTGGCACTTCTGAAGCCGACGTCTAAAGTTTGCCATAATGCGGCGGCAAGAGTCTGCAGTTATAACTTTGATTTATTACCGAATATTATTATTTAGATACTCCAGAGTGACGGAACTATTACGGTACACTTGACTCTTAAAATATCCCCATAAAAAAATCACAGGGAGTCATGTTCGGGCTTCTTGAACGTGCCATTGTATGTCTCCTCTTCGAGAAATCAATTTTACTGGAAAAAGTGCCTGAAGGACGAGCAAAGAGTGATTGGAAGTGTAGCAGGTAGCAGGAAACCAAGTGTCCTGAGTATATCTTTCAAATTCTTGAAGAGTAGGAGTGAAAAAAGTTTGAAGTATGTCGACACAACGCTGCATGTTGATTAAGTTTTCCTGAGCCGAAGTATCGTTTAAAACCAACTCCACCTTTCTACCCCTCCTACCAAATTTTCTGCAACGCAACCAAAATTTAACTCTTTGGAACACCCTGTATGTACTAGATAGCTTGTAGCATCCTAAGTGCGATTAGCAAAATAAGATAAAACTTGATAACGCTTCCCTTTGTTTCTCTCGTCTTGCGAAGTAGCTTAACCCATACTATCGGAGTCCATGCAGCGAAAACTCCCAAAGGAGAAAAATAAAGGATTTTAAAGTGACACGAGTCAGAGAAACTTTCATCTATCTACCGAAATGTGGCGAGATTATTTTAGTAAAGAATACCGGATGATAATGTCAAGGGTGCGGTACGGTAAAGATCTGATTATCCTACAAGAACACATTCTCAAGGAATATTGAATCATAAAAACCCTTACAAAGATATCTACTAAGGTTAGATGACGATGAAAGGTGATGATGAAGAAAGTTGCTAGAATACCAGATCCTTAAAAAAACATAAAAGCCTGTTTTTAGTTATCTGTCCGAATTTTTCAGTTGAAGACTAGAGGCCTTGAAACCGACAAGAAATAACCGTTTTACCGATTACCTAGATAGCAGGCTAGGTATAGTCCCTTAACCAGTATTGCTCTATACTTCTATGATCAAAAGGCAAGCGGGCTTTTTAGATAAAACACAAAGTATTTATTTATTTATTTATTTATCCAAATTAATTTTGCCTCTCTGCTTCAAAGCAATCCTCTCAAAGCAACACACTTAGTCCATGTTTTTTTTCCAGTTTTCAAAACAGTTTTTCTGCTCAACTTCCGGTATTTCTTTAAAACGGCCGTAATGGGTTCAAAGCGGTATGCGGTATCCAGAAAGTAGTTTCTTCAATCGAGGAAACAAAATAAAAGTCACACGTCGCCATGTCTGATGAATATGGTACTTGCAGAATTGTATTTGTTTGATTTTATCAAAAAAATATGACTAATCATTAAAAACCATGAATGGTTTTGATACATCTGGATTTTTTTGAATGGACTCGCGTAAATGAGGCATAACGCGGAGAGTGTCACGATAAACAAAGAAAACAGTTACGTAACTGATCATTTTTGACTGGCTTTGAGTGGTTTTTCCGATTTTAATTCGTCTTTAGAACGATACTCGCTTGACTGTTTCACGGACATAAGTATGGACTTATGTCTCATCACCAGTAATTATGCATTTCAGAATGTGGATATACAAAGAAAACATCTATTCAGCAACTTCAACACGATGATGTTTTTCAAAAAAGACGGTAAGACACACCAGATAAGCATAAATGTTTTATCAAAACTGGTTGAATTAATCTGAACGATATTCCAGTAATATCTACAATGTCTCTAAGAATCAGCAATTCCCAGTACAAGATACTTGATTTTGGTAATGCTTTCTTCATTGGTTCACGTGGAAGGTCTTTCTAAATGAGGTTTATAACCAATTACTCTCGTTCATATTCAGCTACTCACTAAAATCCTCGTACCTCTTGTAAACACTTTCTTACATAGCTTCATCGCCGTAACATTTTGTTAACATTTTTAATGCATCAATATCAATATAAATTTATCCATTTTAAAAAATACATACAAAAAACAATTACAAAAGATGCTATAATTTTATTTGAATATAAAACTAATAGGAAGGAGCCTTTCCTATCTTTATGCACATATAAATGGAGATGGAAACGGCCATATTGAATCACCACGGATGACTCATTATTTTGGAATTTTGGTAGTTGGTGTCAACAACTTAGAAATTTAATAGCAGATTTGTTCTATTTTAATGTGTTTTAATCAATGGGTGCTGAATAAGTGTACTGAAATACTCTTTTTGTGTGTTCTAGTGTAAATACATATTAATACTTAACACTTACTTATGGTAAACACACAAAATATGGTTAGTTGTGCATCTTGTGGTTGTTCCCTGACACGAGAAAATAAAAATTCAGGAGTAACATTACATAGGTAAGTGCTTTTAATTACAAATTTGTCAATTATTTAGTAATAAAAACGTATTTTGTTCGAATTTAATTTTAAGGTTATGAAGCCATCATATCGCGTAGTGTGCATAGGCGTAGTCAAATTGATTTAGGTAAAATAATATAAATATAATGTTATTCAAGAGAGTGATTATCTTTTTTTAGAACTTAATTTTTTAACGTATGTTCTAAGATGTTTAGTTTTCTGAGATATTGGGCCTTAAAAATTCAGATTATTTTTTAATTTTCGTTTAATAAACGTAAAAATTTCGATTTAACAATCCTTTTTTTCAAAAATTATTGTACTAATAAATGTAAATGGTACTTTCATTTCGATTTAATGTTATTAAACCAGTTTATCTTTTTTCAAGATTTCCCAAAGATTCTAAATAGAAGAACAAAGTCGATTAATTTTATTAAAAACTTTATTTCAAACCACAGTAGGTCATTATGTGCCCATCATTTTGCTGAGGAGTGTTTTGATCATCTAAGGTAAGATGTTCGCATGCATCTAAGGTAATATTTAAGGTAAACGTGAAACTACTACCAAATGCTGTTCCAACAATTGAAGTGGACTGTTTAAAATACTAAACTTACAGAGATTTACCACTAAACACCAAATCACTTTTTTAAAGTTCTCGACGTCCGTTTTGCTAACCATGTTAGCATCATCAGGGGATGATTTAATCTCCTCCTGAGAAGATTAAAGCATTTCCTAATTATGCTAACGTGGTTAGCGAAACGTGCATCGAGAACTTTAAAAAAAGTAATTCGGTGTGTAGTGGTAAATCTCTGTGAGTTTAGTGTTTCTTAATGAAGGTTCCAATAGAAGAATTGTTTAAAATATGTAATTTTTTTATTTTATCATTTTAACAAACATCTTTCATAGTATTTACTCTTGAAAGTTAGCTCTTGGTTATTGTGAAAAATGAGTTTATTCTCGAGTTTATATATAACACTTTAGTTTATTTATTGACTATTTACACTACAAGAATTAAATATATTTGTAAAAACGCTGTAGTAGATGAAAACATTCGTAGTACATATACAAAGTTAATTTTGCTTAAGGTACATTAAACACTGAACAGGTAAATACAAAAAGCATATATGTATTTTAAGCATAAATAATTCAGCGAATATTACGGCTTTTTATTTCATTTATATATATATATATATATATATATATATATATATATATATATATATATATATATATATATATATATATATATATATATATATATATATATACCAATTTTATATATATATATATATAAATATAAATATATATATACCAATTTTTGGAAAAAATATGATTTTATGTCAGGCGATTCCAATTTCTTAATAACTTTGTGACGTAGTGGCCACATAAAAGACACTTTACTCTTTGAAAAAATATATATTTTTTTTAATTAATCTAAATTTTTACACTTCTCTGCCGTATCTAGTAAGTCTTCATTGATTTAATACTGTAACGATAATTATACAATCATTTATTGTTTTAAACACCTGTAATTTTTATCAATTTCTTGTTTTTATTCATAATGCCCTACGCCACTGCCAAACCGGAAACAGTAGTCGGCCATATGCAGCTACCATTCTGGTCCCACTTACAGAATCATATGCTCCTTTCTGTAGTTTTATATTCAAAGATAATTTCTAACTTAACAAGCGAAATAATATGCAACTTCTATCGTATGTCAAGGACAGTCAAATCAACTTAAAAAACAAATAGTTGTATCGATACGTAAAGCGTTTGAATTTTTAAAACAAGTCACCCTATATATCTGAAGAAGTTGTTAGTCTGAATACAACCCTGTGCAATTTCAACTTCCGAAACAGCGTCTCGACGCCTATCGACAGCTCTCTTGGCGTCTGCGACAGCTACCATATTTAGATTATGTTTTTATCAATGTTGAATTCGTTTACATGTAAATTTTTAAGCTTGTTTGCGTCCTTGTCACCTTGAGCTCTTTATTAATTCGTCAAATTATTGTTCAGTACTAATTGATGTTTTTATAATTAGATTATGTTAGGATAAAATAAAATATAAAAGTCAAATTACAGTTATTATTCGTCTTTCAGCTCATTATTAAAGTTTAACAAAACTTTGAAAACAAAATTCTTTTTAGAGATCTTATTTTTTACTTTGCATTTAACTTTATTCAAGTATTCAAGTTATACCCCCCCCCCCCCCCCCCCTTTAACCATAGGCTTGTGCTTAACCTAATATTGCATTCTTAGCTGTTGAAATGCAGTTTGCAAGACTAGCCTCTACGCAGAGGGTCACCCTACCAGATATTGACCGCAACAAACGTCGCTGCATTTGCATTTTTACATTTAGAGAGAACAAACATGTGGATGGTATCTTTATACTAATAAGTTTCAAAGTAAACTAAAGGGACAATGATCTCGAGGAACAATACCTGGAATATAATACGTAGAAGCTGTTTCTTATTTCAAATCTATAGCATAAGCAATTTATAAACATAGCATGGTGCATAAAGAAATGGACTAGATTGATTTAATCAAATTGAATTAGAAAACAAAATATAAGGATGTGAATAGATCAGAGCATCAACAAATATATGCTATATCATTATAAAACCTATAATATATTAAAACAATGGAGGGAAACCAGGAACAGTGGATGACTGAAAATAATTCTGGAGGTGACATGATTGGGAAATAACTGTCTGACGGCGTTTATCGAAATTCTGGCGGTATGACCCGACGTTCCATTTTGTTGAAACCATGTCATCATTAATAAAAAATCAGGGTAATTATTGTGTTAAAAATGTCGAAAATGTTAAAAATGTTATGTGTATAAATAAAGCTGTTGTAACAGTAGTTTGGATCGTGATCTTGATCTCTCAATGCTTGCATTACCTGAATTTTGTAAAGATGGAATTACAATGCATATGTTTGATAAGCTCCTATCTGAAATATTCAATGAAACTTCTTACAAGCAGAACGCTGTGAATACGTCGAACAATGGCTGTATCTCTCTATAAAAATTATTTATTACAAACTTCATGTTTTTTTAAATCATAAGAATAATAAGAAAGAGTAACCAAGTCCAGTACTATTCAATCTAATTATGGACGATGTTATGAAAGATACACGAGGTAGAACATCTGAACTATATATAGCCACAGATAACACATCGCTCAATAAGTGCCCGGTCTGATAAATAAAACACGCTTTTTTTGCAAATTTCGACTTTATTCATCAATATATTCTCCTTGAAGAGCAATACAATCATTCCATCGTTTTTCTAACATTTGTACACCTTTTTTTCTTTTTCACAATTTATTTTTGCCTCCAAAACATCCTTCAGTTTCGGCATTTGCCTCTTCATTGAAGAGAAATTTCATTCCAACGAACATTTTTTTGACGTTTGAGAATAGGAAATTGTCGCTGAGGACCAAATCTGGAGAATACAATTCATGCAATTTAGCCATCGTCTCAAACGATTTGTGACACGGTGCATTGTCTTGGTGAAACAGCACTTTTTTGTTTATTTGAAGTCTTGTTTCGTCCTTCAAACGCACCAACAACCCTATGTAATATTCGCTATTGATGGTTTTACCTTTCTCGAGGCAATCGCTGTACATTATCCCATGCGCATCCCAAAGTACAGAGGCCATAACCTTGCCTGCCGATGGTTGTGTTTTTGGGCGCTTTGAATGGCTTTCACCTACTGCTGTCCACTCAGCTGTGTTTCATCTATTGTCACATACCGCATACAAAAATCCGTTTTATTTTGTTTAAACAGCTCCAAACATAGCTCAGAATCATCAATATGTTATTGTTTTTGGCCCGGTAGGAGCAAACGCGGCACCCATTTCTATAGCAATTCACATATTCCCAAATGTTCATTCAAAATGATATAACAACTTCTTTTCGATATTTTCATAGTATCAGCTATCTCTTACAGCTTTACTATTTTGCAAAATAATTTTGTAAATTTGTCTGTTCAGAGTGTTCAACATGATGAGCCATTGTTGTGCTTTAACAATATTTTTCTTCATCAAAAAACAATACTTTATTCCATTATTTTGAAAATAATAAAAGTAGCGTCACTTAAAGCACAACAAACAAACTATCATGAAATTTTGACATTTGGCGTTCGAAGGTTGGTACAATCAACCACTGGTAAGGATTTCTCGTAAATGACGCCATCTATGTCAGACCGCGACATATTGACCGATATGTTATATGGAATCAGTAGGCATTAATGAGTGAGTATTTGCTGATGATATCGTAATCTTTGAAAAAAATGAAAGGGCCCTCCCAGAAAACCTGCAAGTATTAAATAACGCTAAGTATTAATAACGCTAAAATATGGTAACCAGAAGAGTAAATAATCAGACAAATGTTCAACTCCAAGGAAAATATATCGAACAAGTGAACACCTATAAATATCTCGGAGTGAACATAAATTACACTAAAATAAATGTTAGGATCGCGAATGCAACGAATGTTTAACACAACCTGAAGTACAGAAATGAAGTACCTGCGCAGGGTGCTGGGCATCACAAGAAAGGATAAGATAAGAAACACGTCAATCCGGGAACAACTATAAGTCCAGCCATTATTTAAAACTATATAAGATTGTCAGCTGAGGTGGTTTGAACATCTTACAAGAATGAAAACAGATAGATCAGTCAATAGAGTGTGGAAAGCAAGGAAAAATGATAAAAAATAAGAAGAAGAATACCTAGGAAGACTTGCGATGAGAATTTCAATGAACTACTGGAAGACAGAGATCCTACAAGAGCAAAAGCAAAAAAGTTAGCTAAGGATAAGACGGCATGACGAAAAGCACCTTTTCCATAAGCACCTATAGCCATAAGAACTAATTACACTGGGGAACAATTTGAAAAATAATTTCTGTTGAGTTCGATATTTAAGCTGTTTTATACGTAAATTGACATGCTAATTCCAAAACTTTATTTAGTTTTTTTCTATCGCGTCAAGTTTTTTCTCTTCAGTTGTTGCGCATCCGACTAAGCTTGGCGAATCACAGAAGGGACTACTGCTCTCCTATCGGTGAACCTTCTTCGACCTAGGAGTGGGGGCGTGAGTGACGTTGCGTCATCCAAAACTAGTTCGGTCAGTTACGCATGAGATGCTAAAGTACGCGGGTCTGTGTCGCTCTGATATGGTGAAGTCAAAGTATACATACACAACTACAAATTTTCGTTATGTCTGCCACTGGTAGTTCTTGTCGTAAGTGCTTAAACAGCCCTGATTCATTCTGATATATATGTGGCAGTTTTACCATCCTCATTCAACGGACTAATATTAGTACATTTGTCAGGCAAGCCTATTTTGCTTATTTTAAAGTGAAAATAGGTGACCAAGATAAATCATGGGCCCCTCATAAAGTGTGCAAGCAGTGTGTAGAGAGTTTACGAATGTGGACGAAGAGAACACGTAATAAACTTTCGTTTGGTATACCAATGGTTTGGCGAGAGCCCAAAGATCACTTAAGTGATTGCTACTTTTGCATAGTGAAAACATCAGGATTCAACAAGAAAAACAAACATCAAATTGAGTACCCTAATTTACCATCAGCTATACGCCCTGGCCTCATTCAGCTGAAATTCCGGTGCCAGTTTTTCAAGAATTAGCTTCTTTAGAAATACAAGAATGTGAATCATGTGAAGATTAAAGTGCTCCACCGACGAAGAATTCAAAGTTTCCAATGATTCTGTTCGTAAAGGATTCAATCAATATGAATTAAATGATTTAGCACGAGATTTGGGACTATCCAAAAAAGCATCGGAATTATTAGCATCAAGACTGTACGAAAAAAATTTGCTTGACAAAGGAGCTAAAATCACTTACTATCGATCCAGAGAAAGTGAATTTAAGCAGTACTTCAGAAATAATGACCGATTTGTATATTGCCAGAATGTAGAAGGTTTAATGAAAGAATTGGCCATTTCTAACTATAACGCAACTGAATGGCGATTGTTTATAGATAGCTCAAAGCGTAGCTTGAAGTGTGTTCTCCTACATAATGGAAATTTATACGGTTTAGTCCCAATAGGTCATTTAGTTTCTTTGCGCGAAGAATATGGCGACATAAAGAAAGTCATTGACTTGTTGCAATATAACATGCACCAATGGATCATCTGTGTTGACCTTAAAATGGTCTGTTTCCTTCTTGGCCAGCAACGCGGGAATACCAAGTATCCCTGTTTTTTGTGCATGTGGGACAGCAGAACTCGTGAGAAACATTGGGTGCAATCGAACTAGCCGCCAAGATCTGACCTAAGACCTAGTGATCCAAACATTTTAAATCAGCCACTTGTCGACAGAAAAAACATTGTATTTCCGCCTTTGCATATAAAACTAGGTCTCATGAAGCAATTGGTTAAGGCTTTGTCAATTGAAGGAGACTGCTTTAAGTATATCATTTCGGCATTCCCTAGCCTGTCATATGAAAAGATAAAGGCTGGTGTGTTTGATGGCCCACAGATTCGGCAACTTGCTAAAGATGAAAATTTCACTAAAACAATGACCGAACTTGAAAGGAGTGCTTGGTTGGCTTTTAAAAGTATTGTTAAAGACTTTCTTGGAAATACACACGAGCCCCGAATTACATCGAAATTGTTCAACAACTCTTGGAGAGCTTTAAAAAGCTTGGTTGCAACATGAGCATCAAACTGCATTTCTTACATAGTCATCTTGCTAACTTCCCAGAAACTCTTGGTTCTGTTAGTGATGAGCAGGGCGAGCGATCCACCAAGATCTAAAGGTTATGGAAGCGCGGTATCAAGGTAGATGGGATGTCAGTATGATGGCTGACTACTGTTGGAGCATCAAGCGAGAATGTCCACAAACTGAACACTCCAGGAAAAGCTATAAGAAGAAATTTTTACCATAATATCTTTTATTTATTTTTTGTATAAACACAATTTAACTTTTAATAATATGTTAACCTCTGTATAAATAAAATATACTAATCTATTTGGTCAGATCTCAGCTCAATTCCTTTCGTATGTGCACTTTTAAGGTAATATAAGGGGTATGCTGTAGCTTAAGAACTTGACGTGATAGGGAAAAACTGTGAATCTTTTTGAATTCAGAGATGAAAAATTAGTCCAAAACAAGTCACAGATCCAAATCAACAAAATTGCTGTTCCCCAGTGTAATTTTAAAAGTACCTTATACAGTTTGGGTATAATAAGGATATATTATGTATGTATGTATGTATGTAAAAAACAGTAGCAAATGATGGACCTCACATTCATTTGATGATATTAAAAATATGTTGTTTCAATAAATAAGTTCGTATTTATACGATCAGAGAAGCTTCTTTGAAGAATTAAATTCCGAGGTGGACGACTTTAACGAGTTTTGGAAGGAGTGGGACGAAGGAGTGAGGACGTAAAAGACATCGTCGACGTCCGTACTCTTATTACATTTTAATTGAGGCGATGTGTACGGCAGTATTGATGCGCAACAATACCTTCTCGGCCCTTTGTACTTAAACTTTTAATAGATACTTCTTTTAGGATTCATTATCGGGTACCAGCGACCCTGCTTTAATCAACCGAAATTTAGATATTATATTTTCGTTTGGAGTTGATCAGAGGCGGCACGGCACACCTTCTTCAATAAAATATAATAAAACTTAAGGAAATATTTAGTTCAAATAATATTTTTTTTAATTTTTAATTAAAGTGCCACAATATTAAATAATAACGGCTTTTTAAAATTTGAGTTATATTCTGCTGCTTGGCTACTAATGGTGTAACAATCCTGTGTTTAAACGTCCCACTGTGACCATTTCCAGTACATTTCCAGCTAATAATCTCACTGAAACTTTCTTTTGGAGTGGTATCCATTCGGATAAAGAACTTCTATAAGATACTTCCATTTCTATTCCAATATATTAACTTTTTTGATGATATCATACACATTTGGCTTTCTGATTTATATCGACCATCTATTTCGTCTTATAATTCATATTTCTGTTGAGAAACTCATAGTTAAAAATATCGGCTGGAGTCTATAACACATAAGTCTTTATTTACCTAGAAAACAATTAAAATTTTTCGTGTTTATGTATCGATTAACACTCTAGAATAATAAATGATAAAAGAGCTAATCATAACTTCCAAAATAAGATGACTAGTTTAAATTTTATGATAAATAGATTAATCAATTTTCCTTTAAACAAAGATAATTATAACAACAAATTAAAATTAATTAGGAAGGTATCCGAAATGAACGGTTATAATAAGAAAATTGTAGATAAATTAATTAGGAAACATTTGAAAAGAAAATTATTGAAAGAATCTTCGACTTTTCAAAAGGATCAGAACAAAAATAAATTCATGGTAATACCGTTTAATGCCCAATTAACAAGAGGTCTAGACAAAATTTTGAAAAAAGGGTGATAGGATTATCATATAAATACATTATAGTTTAGTTTTAGAATTAGATTAAATCATCTCCAGATGATGCTAACATGGTTAGCGAAACGTGTGTCGAGAAGTTTCAAAAAGTTATTTGATGTTTAGTGGTAAATCTCTTCGAGTTTAATGTTTCACACCGAAGCTTCCAATAGAAAAATCGAAGTAAAGACAAGTCAACTACTGGATTAGCCAGTAATCATTAATAATGTGTTGTCACAGTGAGTCTCGGGACACTCATTGACTCGATGTATGATTGAATATTGTGGTTTCTCATCCCTGGCTACTGTGCGTCATGCCTTAAGACTTCTAGAGTTCGAGAACATTAGATAAATTCAGACACGTGTGCCATGCCTAGTTGGTGAAAGATCTGAAGATTAAGATAAAATATAGACCCCGAAGTCCTCTAAGAAATGTATCATGACTTTGCTGTATAAGACCACATACTCTCTTGTTGAAGTTGGGGTTCTGAAACCAATTTAAGGTAAAGCTTGGCAATATTTGGATTATTTAATTATTTGGGTCAATTTATTGAGTCAGATTATTTTTTTTATTTTTCTAATTATTTTTTGTTCAATCACACGACGCCACTGGAATTTTTGCCTTTGTAAAATGACTAAATAAAGTTTTTGGGGGGTGTTTTAATTATTATTTTCCCAAGGCGAGCGCCTTCTTAATTTCAACACAAAGTTTATTTAAAAGGAAATATTATCTTTTAATCTAATGAAGGGAGTGCACTGTTACGTTTTAGATGCCCCCCCTCGCTCCTTACCACCCCTTCTTTCATCCCTTAATTCTCTTACCTTTCCTCCGTGTATTGGGACTTGCTTCATCACTAATCCTTTATTTTTGTTTCTTTGTTAAAAGAACTTTAAAATTGTCACAAATGTCAATGCACAATTAACTGTAAAAGAAAGTTTTTCGTGTTCATTAAAGAATAAGGTGATTTTTCTAGTGCATCCGAACTCTAAATTCAAATAAAACAATAACCAAATTAGATGCCTTAAAACTATTTTTTTATGTTAAATATCATTCAATGTTATTAATGTTTGAAAACAATTTCAGACAAATGTCTGCCGCGGCTAGTTCTGACAAAGCGTAATCTGTCAATCTAATTTCCGACCACTTTTTGGTCGAATTGTTCTCTAAATAAATCGTTTGTTGCTTTTGCTGTATGACATGTAGAGCCGTTCTGTTGAAACAACATCTCCTCCAAATCAATACCATTCAAATTCGGAATTAAATAATCATTGATAATCGCTCTGCAATGATCCCCATTAATGGTATGGTAACGTGCTTTCCAACATGACACCGGCATACCATCTGCACAATACGGTGCATTTTTCTTGATACAACGGTAATTGTATTGGTTGAACGGTACAACGGTTGAATTATTTTCACTCCAAATGCTGCAATTTTGTTTAACGTAACTATTTAGCCAACAATGAGCTTCGTCGCAGAACAAATTGCGGTCAAATTCTGGGTCAAGTTACAATTGATTGTGAGCTCGTTCAAGGAACGCACGACGCAAACGATGCAGCTCAAGTTCTTGGATGAGCTGGATCTTGTAAGGTACCAGACCAAGATCTTTACCCAAAATTTTCCACGTAGCCGAGTAAGAAAGGCCAACTTCCTGTGGACGGCGACGGATTGATAAATCTGGATGTTAATCCAAATTGCCAGCAACAGCGGCGATATTTTCTTCGGAACACACAATTTTTTGTCTTGTTTTTGTTCTACTATGTAACATAGTTATAATGTCGCTCAGTTGGGCGATTATGAGCACCATAAAATACACGAAGTGCTCTACAGTGCCCGTCTAAAGTCCCCCCCCCCCCCCCTAACTTTTGAACTGAAAACATAAATCATCGAAAATTGACATACATAAATTAAGAAATATTTTTTTTAGATACTTGAAACCATTACCTTCTTTGACCATGGCTTTAACAAAATTGTTGAGGCTTAATATGGGAGAGGCGAAAGAAGCACCTATTTGGGTTAACAAGGGGGGCATATTTTATGTTTGAAATACCGAGTTCAAAAGAAATTGTATGAGGTCAATCTTTCTTACTGTAATATTGTTTTGCTGTCCTACTGTCCCATAGACATAAAAAATTATCCGTATATATAACAAAACTTATCAGCTGGATTTTTCCACGGTCTTGTGGTAATTTCTACATTATCTAGCCCAAAGGCAAGTACAAATAATTTCAATAAATCTATTATATATAAGAGAAGCAGGTACTTGAAAATGTGACGTGCTAAGCCATTTCTGTGAAAAGGTGTTTTAATAACTACCTAAATAAAACGCAAAAAGAACATTCTCATCAACCTTACAAAAATCATGTCGATCTGTATAATTATCAAAATGGTGCCACAATGCCATCTTTGACAATTATATCATTGCCTATTAACTAAATTTTTTTTACGCTTTAATTTATGTATGCCAATTTTCGTTGTTTTACGTTTTTAGATCAAGAGAGGGAAAGGACTTTAGACGGGCACTGTATAAGTTTGGCATACAGTAAAGTTAAATTTTTCATGATGCTTTTCTACTTTGAGAACTATTGAGACACAGATTTACAGACGGAAGTTCGGACACACTAAAAAAATCACCCGTTGTAAATATGCTCGTGGTATAGTTACAAACTGTTGGATTTATTTTAAGATTTTTTTTGGTGCCTTCTATTAGTAATGCTGATATAAGTGTGATTGAACAGAACAACAATTTACAAGACCTCCTGATTAATGAAAAATTTTTTGTTTAGAAAATTGTGCAATAAGCAAAAAAATTAACTCCCCAAATTTATTTGCAATCTGTAATTCTGTATCTGTATCAATCTGTATTTACATTCTGTCCATCTGTAAATTATAATGAGTAAATGTACTGAATAAGGCAAGTGAGCGTAAGACATGTGAAATTTTTGTCGTAACATTTGTGACAATTTGGGTTTGGCTGTTTTACAGTGCAGACGTGCAAGTTTTATTATGGATAAATACATACTAGAAGAACGCAGTGAAATTGTTGTAATTTACAATATTAAATAATTCAATTATTGCAACTTAATCTGAATATAAGCCAAAATATCCTAATCGTCCGGGATCTAATAAAATAACAATTTATCATTTATTCAAGCAATTTTAAGAATCCCGAACAGTTGGAGATATGTCCCGCATCAGAGGTCCAAGAACAGTTCGAAGAGCTGAAAATATTAAAAGTGTGAAGGAATCTCCAGAGACGTGGATTCGACGACGTGATGCACTACTGGGAATTTCTCCACACAGTTTACGTCGAATTTTGAAAGTCACTTGCGCATGTTTCCCTAGAAAAAAATATTCAAGACCAGTTGCCCACAGACAATAAAAAGCGATTAGAATACTGTAATGCCATCATCATAAACCACTTCCATTCTACGAGGGTTGCTGTCTATGTATCCGGAATTGACAACAATGGTGTTGCTATGCCCCATCTGACATATACATCGCAAAGTTTGACATTATTGACTGTATACGTACTCGGAACGGTTTGTCATACGAAAGCTATTTGTGTTGTTTTGTGACATAAACATTTCATCTCAGTTAAAAATGGAATTCACTCGGGAGAATTTTCGTCCGATGATTTACTACGATTTTCGACGTGCATAATCTCAACAACAGTGTATTGATCAACTCACTCAGTATATTACTTGTTTAGTGAATTCATTCTTGGCCACCGTTCGCTCACGGACGAATTTAAAGAGAGTCGTCCAAAATCGGTTGTTGTGCCAGAAAACATCGATAATCTGCACAAACTGATATAACAAAATCGGCATGTGTTATATCGTAAGATCGTATATAGTATGTAGTAGATCGAAGATAGTATGACGAGCGTACAGCAGATTTTGCATGAACATTGAGCTGTGAAAAAGATATGTGCGCGTTGGATTCCGCATAATTTGACAATCGCTCAAAAAAAGGCTCGTGTCGAATGGTGCAAAGAAATGTTCAAAAAATCTACACAGGCAAAGCATCGACACAGGTAACGAATTTTGTATCTATGTGTATGAACCCGAAAGTAAACGACTGTATGGGTCTTTCAAAATGAGCCAAACAAAATGAGCGAATAAAAATTGTTCGCGCCAGAAGCACTTCGAATCAAATGGTAACTTTTTTTGGGGTAAATTGGCATGTGGTTACAGCACCACTAGAGAATCGTAGAATGGTTTATTCTGAATGGTACAGAACCATTTCTTTGCCAGAAATCTTTGGAGAAATAAGAAAAAACAACTGTGATGCAGGATCATTCTTCACCATGGCAATGCGAACTCTCACACATCGGACTGAATAACTCAATATTTGACCGGTCAAAACATCGAATTTAAGGGACATCCGCTATACAATCCTGATTTGACACCCAATGATTTCTTTTTGTTCCCGTCCGTAAAAAATAAACTACGTGGCCAACGATTTTCGACGAGAGAAGAGGCGGTTAATGCGTTCAAAATGCATGTTTTGGAGATATCTCAATCGGAATGGAAAAGTACTATGAAAATTGTTTCAAACGTATGCAAAAGTATATTGATCATCATATTATATTGATCATTATATTGATTATCATCAGTTTCAGATTATTTTTTATGGACATGTTTGAATGAAATGGTTTACGTAAATAAGCCTCAAGCAATGCAGCAAATCCAGGACAACACCCGTTCTTAAATCGCTGCATTAACAACACATATGTTAACACCACATTGCACAAAGTTGCAATGTTGCTAATGGCTCACCTATAACTAACATAATTTTCAAAAATTATGTCAATTATATTATGTTAATTAAATTAACACAAAATTTAAAAACGAAATAAACATATTATGGAAAAAATTCGGTTTCTTTTAAAAGTTATAAATAATTAAAATGACTGTGTGACACTTGTCACATCCTGTATAATACAATACCTTACAATAGTAACCTGGTAGATTTTAACGTTTTCCAAATGTCAATGTGAATATGTGCTTCTTCCAGGTTATTCGAAAGTCGAAATGCTTTTCCAGTAATTAAAGTCATCTTGTTGGTGCAAATTCACCCGTTCAATGAGACAGATAAATGTAATTTGTAAGGATTTAGTTTCGATAATCCGCATTACGATGCGTTGATCCGACTGTCTCTAAGTTTACAGTTGTACGTAAAATCATTTGTCTACCTGGAAGCCTCTTTTTCAGTCCAGAACAAGTTTCTTCAAAATGTTTAGCCCAGGTTTTGATAGCATGCCCAGATAATACAGAATTATCTTACTAATATTATAAATATGAAAGTATGTTTGTTTGGATGTTTATCCTTATGTTACGCTCGAACGGCTGGAAGTATTCTAGTGAAATTTAGCATAGAAGTCGATTATGTTGTGAAACAGGACATGTGATACTTTTTATAACGATATAAAGTTCCGGCGAGGATTTACATCGATACGTATATTGCTTATTCAGTGAAATAATGGTTGTACGTCATCAATCTATGACACAGTCACGTTACAATGTTAGCACATCAACACCAAAATACCCAGTCTTTGGCTTTTGTATGATCGATAAAACTGTAAATGAAAAAATAACACGAAAAGTTTTTTCTTTAAAAGTTTTAACCAAAAATCTGTTTCGAAACTTCCGTTTGTGAACATAGCGGCTTTTCATTTAGTTCACACAAAGTTTAATTATTCACTATCACTAAAACAACTTTCACCATCTCAATCGCTGTTCAAGTAAATTATTAGGGGATTAATTTCTAGTCTCTCAAATACTCTTTCGCGATTCGACCATCTTTCAATCTCTTGTTCTGTATGTCTGATGCTGTTCATCTAGATCTGTGGTGTAACTGTTCGTAAAGCTTCTTTTCACATATCCATATCCACATATCGAAATAGTTATCAATCGTTCTTCCATCTCGCCCTATATGATGATTGTAATCATTTTTGGTCACCTCCCATATCAATTCTATAAGATTGAATACGCAATGATAAGAGGGAAGACGTAACACTTTGTGGCCATACTCTTCAGCCATATGATCTGCCACATATTATTTTTTAGGCTTGTTCCTAAAAAGAACATTATGAAACACATATATATATATATATATATATATATATATATATATATATATATATATATATATATATATATATATATATATATATATATATATATATATATATATATATATATATATTATAGATATCTTTCACCCTTTCTCCACGTGGTGCCACCGATCGCCTTCGCCGAACTGTCAACCATGCGACGTCACGTGTCTCTCGGGACCGGTTTCTAGCCTTTCAGCCGTCATTAGCCGAGCTCTAGACGTACGCAAGGAAAGCAGTTCGGAGAGACGATCGGGGCCAGACCAGATTAACTGACCATTTTAATGACGGGTCGTGATCGCACACAACTCACACCATCATACGGCGAATGCTCGTAGCAGTCAGGACCGCTCGTAACATTCTGCCTGGAACCTCGTGTATAGTACCAGGTATGCCCACAAGGTAGCGTAACGGAACCGTGGAGGGAAATATTACAGAAATCTTTCACCCTTTCTCGGGTTCGTCATCAGCCGAGCTCTAGACGAACGCAAGGAAAGCAGTTCGGAGAGACGATCGGGGATATATATATATATATATATATATATATATATATATATATATATATATATATATATATATATATATATATATATATATATATATATCGACTCCGTAGGGGGTTGCGGGAGTGTAAAGGTAAATATACGCGCGTTTTTGTAAATAAAGTAAAGTTTTGGGGTTAGGGGCGCATCAGCAACTGAGAAGGTTATTTAGCGACTGGACCTACAGCCTAACGTGGGTTCCGAACCATGGTCATCAGCTACCGAAAACCCCGGTCAGCACCCCCCTCGGGCTATCAACCTATATTGGTTTTGTGCTTAATCGAAAGTATCTCGAGAAACCTACCGACTGGTGAGTGACCAACGTAGAAAATCTCTCAGAGGGCATCCGACCTTACCTAGCCTCGAACTGGCGTGATTGAGGGGTGATTCCTTGTCAGATTTTACACTCTTACCTAGAAACATTAACAAGAATTTTAGAAAAACTTTTTTGCCTAATACGGGATTCGAACCCGGTCCACATTAACTGCCGTAACGTAAAGCTAACGCCTAGACACCACAGCTAATGTGGCTGCGTTTTCGTAAGTCCTAAAAATTGTCAAATAACAGGTAAGAAATTTTGGAATTCTAAAGGTAATTTTAATCATAAAAAAGCAATTATTACTAAAGTTTAATATACACCCAGCGAAGCGGGCAGGTAATAGCTAGTTAGGAATAATATTGAATTCGCGACCTAATAACCGCTGAACTCTTACAATACAAACTCGAAGGGATTTACCACTAAACACCAAATCACTTTTCTTTTTTTATAATTTCTCGACGCGCGTCTTGCTAATAATGTTAGCATCATCAGGCGATAATAGAATCTAGATGATTCAATCTTAGATTTCATCATCTCCTGTTGATACTAAGATACTTAAAGAAACGCACATCGAGAAATTTAAAAAAAGTGATTTGGTGTTTAATGGTAAATCTCTTCGAGTTTAGTATTTCACACCGAAAGTTCCATAGAATCAGTTCATATTTTTATAATATTCCTTAACGCCAAATGACGATCTAGTATACTATTCCACTGATTCATGGTTACTAATACTATGATCCTGCAAATTCAGTGAGGTAGTGTCTTTACCCCAATCAAAGAAGCACACGGGGAATTTGATATTGAAAATAACCGATTTTTCTGCCGCACTCTGTACAACTAAACATCAATATTCCTTCAAGCAAACCTTATAACTACTATTATACAACTTCCCAATAATGCTCCCTCTCTTTTTACCTTTGTCACGATACTCGCTGAGTAAATATAACGGAATGAGTAAACATTTACGATAAATACAGTGAAACTCGCTAAAAGGTTTGTTCGAGGGCGTTTTCATTAGGTTTTGATTGACACAAACGGTTCTTCGTGTTAGGAAATATTTGATTGGAGGTAGTAAAATATAGAGTAGAATCATGACTTAAATATAGTTAGTTCATTCAAAGCAGATTCTTACATTGATAACAAAAAATAACTTTTAAGAATTAAATCACAAATAAAATATGCAGTAATAAAAATAAAGCAATATTGAACGTTACAATACAATTGTTTTTTTATATATATTACCAAGGCTATGTATCAGTTTAAACGGTGGTCAGTTATAAAAAATTCTTCAGTTAGGATATCATCGTATTATCAGATACGTTCGACAACTATGCACATGCTATTTTGTGTATTACTAATATTTTGCTTACATTCCTTATATATAATATTAGAATTACTAGGTTCTCAGGCAAAACTGTGTTTTAGGTTTGTAAAATCTAGACGTTTCGACTTCCACTTTAAAGTCATTATTAAGAGAATCTAGTTGATTTACTCAGAGGCCTGAATCTGCCTACTCCCCAGAGTTCAATACTAGAAAAGAACGGCCATGACATGCGTCAAATAAAAAGGCATATTAATAGAGTTCAGCCAACTGGTCATACCAACCAATCCACTAGAGAATTGTCCCAAATCCCCAAAGTTCTTCTGCCATACATCAAGGGAGTTACTTATAAGATTTGCCACGCATTCAGATACCGTAATATCCAAACAATATTTACAACAGAAACAATTTTACCCAGTTTCCTTAGAGCAATGAAGGATAATATTCCACTAGAGTCACATGGATTTGGTGGAGATTCCTTGTTCTGGCTGCTCCCAATCATATATCGGCTAAACCAACAGATGTATTCAAAATTGTATAGCAGCAGAACATCATATCCAAACGGGTCACAAAATATATTTCGACAAAGCTAAAGTAATCGTACCTATATATTCCTACAAATCCCGCATAATTCGTGAAGCAATTGAGATCTTAAAACGCCCAGACTGCTTAAACAAAAGGGACGACGGTCTTAGAGTTCCAAATACATGGAAACCACTTATTTCCAAATTGCTCATTCCTCACCCTTCTAGTCAAACGTCCATCTCCTATCTCACCCCCACCCCTCAACCGAGCGCTCCACCCACAATCTTACCTATTAGTGCAGAAGTCGCGCCGACCATGTTCTTTTCTAGTTGTGAACTCTGAGGAGTAGGCAGATTGAGGCTTCGAACTAAATCAACTAGATTGTCGAGATTTTACCAATCTAAAACGCGGTTCTGCGTTGCTAGTAATGCATATAGTAACGCATATCGAAACACCGTCGAGTAAAAGTTTTGAAAATGATGGATGAGATTCCATCGAAACGTCAGCGAAACCGTCCATCAGTGGACATTCAGCTACCACGGGATACCCGAGAAACTATCATTATATATATATATATATATATATATATATATATATATATATATATATATATATATATATATATATATATATATATATATATATATATATATATATATATATATATATATATATAATATTCACGTATGGGCCCTAGTGGACCACGCAAAGTACAATTAGAGGCGTTTGTTGTTGTTAACCTTCCTTTGTGCCCATACTAATTTCATTCTTTCGCTATGAGCTTTTTTCCTTTCGTCAGACCAAGTTGTTCCAGTCTTCCTACATTTTTCTCTCTGGCCAACCTTCCAAACGTTCACCTTGTGTCTGAAACAGCCTCTATCCTGAATTTCACTTTGTGAAATATTTACTGATCTTATCAGGGTTTGTTTGTTTAGCATAGGCTCTGAAGTTGATAGCCTGTTAATTTGGTTTTAAATGTTTTGTAAAAGTTTCGGGTGTTATTTTTTTGGAAATCTTTTTCTATTTCATTAAGTTGATTGTTTTCATATTTTCTTTTAGTTTGTCTAATTAGCTTCGATGTTTCTTTTCTTACTTCCAAAAAGATGTTATAGTTTATTGCTGTTTTTTGACTGTTCCAATCTTTGAATGCTTTACTTCGGCTTAATACTGCTTGCTCGCAAACTTCATCCCACCACGGATATTTTCTACATTTTTGTAAAGGGACCAATTTTAAGGCCGTTTTAATAATTTTTTGTTTCAATTCTTGCCAGTTCTGTGCTGGTTGTTTATTAAGCTCTTCTGTTATGGTTGGTTTTATTTTCGTTGGGTCAAACTTTGGTATTAGCAGCCTCTTTTGAATAAGTTTTCGAGGTTTTAAGCTAAGTTTGATTCTAGTCAAGTAGTGATCCGTATCTATATTAGCTTCTTTCCTGACTTGAACATTCAAAATCTCTTTATAATTGGGGTACGAAATGGCAACATGGTCAATTTGAAATTCACCCATGTACGTATTTGGGGCACCTCCAGGTGTTTTGTTTTGATTAAAAATATTTTCTTCTTAAAATGGGTTGACATTATTTTGAGAGTAAACTGCGAACATAGTTCAACCAATCTTCTACCATTATGGTTAGTCCATTTATGAGCCGGAAAACTGCCGACTGTTTTCCTGTACTTTTTTTCTTTCCCTAGCTGGGCGTTGAAATCACCCAATAGGATTTTTACATGGTTAGAGGGAATTTTAGAGATAATCTTTTCTAGAATTTCCCAGGACTTATTTACTTTTTCAGGATTAGATTTATTTTCTTCATTAACTGGGAGGTGTGCATTGATTAATGTATAGTTTTTGTTAGCACACTTGAGGGATAGTGTCATAAGTCAATTATTTACTGGCTGGACATTTGTTATAGAACCAAGAATGTTTCTTGAGACAGCGAAAGCAACACCGAGATGTGGTGTATTTTTGAGTATTCTTTTGTCCGTTTTACTTTTAAAAAGTCTGTAGTTGCCGAATTCCAAGGTGTTATCATCTGTCAATCTGGTTGCAAAGCTAAAATTTGGATTTTTTGCTGATTTAATGTTCGCCCCAATTCGTGAAGTTTTCCTGGACGCAGGAGAGAATTGATATTTACCGTTCCAAAGAAAGTTTTTGTTTTTGGTTTCAGACGTTGGCCAGAGGTCTCCGACTCCCTCCGAAAGATTTTGCGTTTAAGGCCCGGACGCCCCAGAATCCGAAAGTCTGGTTGTACCAGCAAAGCTGGCAGAGGATTGTCTACCTCCTGGGGTAATTTTGTAATTACTAGAACGCTTCATCTTGTACTTTGAATTAAAGGTTTGAACCATGACGGTTCAGAGGTTAAGACTGGAGGGGTTAGTTCCAGAATTTAAATATCAGCCGCACCACTGGTGAACAGACGCTGACCACTCAACCGCTTGATACAAGTCAGACGCTAAGTGGATTTTGTTTTTTTTTGCCTTGGTTCGGGGCTGCTTATTTTGAGATATTCGCAGCTGTCCATTCTAATCTAATGGAACTTTCACTATCCACTACCCGTGACCCGTCCAGTACCTTAGGCGAGGTATACTGGATATATATATATATATATATATATATATATATATATATATATATATATATATATATATATATATATATATATATATATATATATATATATATATATATATATATACATATAATGTATAATATATATATATATATATATATATATATATATATATATATATATATATATATATATATATATATATATATATATATATATATACATATAATGTATAATATATATATATATATATATATATAATATATATATATATATATATATATATATATATATATATTATATTATATATATATATATATATATATATATATTATATATATATATATATATATATATATATATATATATATATATATATATATATAAATATATATATATATATATATATATATATATATATATATATATATATATATTATATATATATATATATATATATATATACATATAATGTATAATAATGTATAATATATACATATATAATATATACACATGTATAATATATACACATACATATATTAATGTATAATATATACATATAATGTAAAAGGCAGAGGGTGCTAAGAATCACCGGGTTAGATCAGGCTGCCATTGGACTTTTGACATTGCAACGTTAAATATACGGACTATGAAAACAGAGGCCCGATTGCAAGAACTGTTAATCGAACTTGACAACATACATTGGGATATTATTGGGCTCTGTGAAACACGAAGGAAGGGTGAAGAGTTAATCAAACTGGAACCAACTGGACACGTACTCTACACTCGAGGTACGGAAAATGGCCGATGTGGCGGAATAGGATTCCTCATCAATCGAAAGCTGAAGGACAGTGTGGTAAAATTTGAAAGTACATCCCACCGATTAGCCCAATGCGTCATTCAGCTGAATAAAAAGTTTAGGCTTCAAATCGTCCAAGCTTATGCACCAACTATAAGCCATAAAGATGAGGAAATTGAGGAATTTTATGATGATGTGGCCCAGCTTTTATACAAGGAGAAATGTAGGTACAAAATCCTGATGGGTGATTTTAATGCCAGAATTGGAACAACAAGAACAGACGAAAATGCAACTGGCCCATATGGAACTGGTGAGCGAGACAATAGAGGTGACAGATTAGTTGATTTTGCTGAAGGACAAGAACTATATATTATGAATTCATTCTATAAGAAAAATATCAGCAGAAAATGGACATGGAAAAGTCCATCTGGGCTCACAAGCGAAATTGACTACATCATGACCAACGATAAAACAATATTTACCAATTGTACTGTCCTTAACAATTTTAATGTTGGAAGTGACCACCGAATTGTACGAGCAAGGGTTCGGATTGACTGTCGAAAAGAGCGCGAAAAAATGGTAAGATCAAAGAAGAGCAAGGTGGATTCTGGAAAAACTGCTGGAGAGAGGAAGCGATTTTGAGATTGCTTTGTCAAACCGGTTTGCTGCGTTACAAGATCCAGAGGAGGTGGAAATATCAGTTCAATATGAAGAAATCGCCAACAATGTACTTCAAACGGCTGCTTCAATAGCACCAGAGGAAAAATGTCTCAAACAAACAAAAATCTCCAGTGAGACCATTGATTTAATGAAGAAACGGCGAGCAATGAGAAATGCAGGTAGTCCTTTTGGCAGGGTCGAGTACACTGAGCTCTACAAAACTATAAGAAAACGTATCAGAGAGGACACGCGCCGATTCAATATGCAGCTAGTGCAAAAAACCCTGGAAGAAAACAAAGGAATTAACAAAGCTAAACAGAAGCTGAGAAACAAAAGAACGCAAATATATGCTTTAAAGCGTGAGGATGGCACAGTGTGCAGGATGCGTACCCAAATGTTAGAGATTGTCAGAAGGTTTTATTCCCAGTTATATGAAGATCAGAGCCAGTCAGGGACAGCAATACCCACGGAAGAACAATATATAATACCAGATATCCTAGTGGAGGAAGTAACAAATGCTATAGAATTGATGAAGAACGGCAAGGCTCCAGGAAAGGATAGTGTAACTGTCGAAATGCTAAAAGCTGGTGGTCGGGACGTTACATAAAACACTGGCAAAATTATACTCAAAATGCCTCAAAGAACAGAAAGTACCTGACTTATGGAAAAATGCAGAAGTGATCCTTTTATATAAAAAAGGAGCACAGGAAGATTTAAAGAACTACCGTCCAATAAGCCTCCTATCAGTGATGTACAAAGTTTTCACTAAGATAATTTCTAAAAGAATATTAAAAAAACTGAATGACGCACAACCAAGAGAACAAGCAGGATTCAGAAGTGGATTCAGTACAATGGATCACATCCAGGTTGTACAGCAGGTCATAGAAAGGCACAACGAATACACCATGCCACTGTGCTTGGCTTTTATCGACTACGAAAAGCATTTGATTCCATCTCAAAGCATGCGATAATGGATGCACTGCTTAGCCAAGGTGTAGAGAGAGCCTATGTAAACCTATTAGAATCGATATATGATGGAGCTACAGCCGCAATTCACCTTGATGATCTTGAAGTGGGAATTAATATAGAACGAGGTGTACGGCAGGGTGACGCAATATCGCCTATTCTTTTCTCGGCTGGCCTTGAAGAAGTATTCCGTAAACTGGATTGGGAACAGGATGGGGTAAAGATCAATGGTGCAAACTTAAACCATCTTAGATTTGCAGATGATATTATTCTCATTTCACAAGACCCAGAGGAGTTGCAAAGACGCATACAAGAACTGCAAAGGGCTGGCGAACCATTTGGCTTGAAAATAAACCTGAAAAAGAGTCAGGTTATGTTCAATAAACCTTCGCTCAGGGCAGAAGAATTTCAGTTTTAGGAAGGGATTTAGAGATTGTGGACAGCTTTGTATATCTTGGGCAGAGGATTTCCATGGAGGGGAATACCGCCCGGGAGGTGGAACGGCGTGTTAAATGTGGCTGGCAGGCATTTGGTAGGCTCAACATAGTGTTTAAGAGCAGACTCCCACTTTGCCTGAAAAGAAAAGTATTCGATCAGTGCGTTCTACCCGTTATGACATACGGAAGTGAAACCTGGACACTCACATCGCAATCAATTCAAAAACTTCGGGTGGCACAGAGGGGAATGGAAAGATGTATGCTTGGCATTACAAGACGAGACAGAAAGTCCTGCGCATGGATCAGGGAACAAACAAAAGTCTGTGACATCATTGGAAGAGTAAAACAGTTGAAATGGAGATGGGCAGGCCATATAGCGAGGCGATGGGACGACAGATGGACCAAGGCAATCCTGGAGTGGATACCGCTTGATCGCAAACGTCCGCGAAGAAGACCGAAAGCACGATGGACTGATGACATCGTTAAGTATATTGGACCCGAGTGGCAGAGGAAAGCCCAGGACCGTAAAAGTTGGAAGTATGCTGAAGAGGCCTTCATCCTGCAGTGGATCGATACGGGCTGATGATGATGATGATGATGATATATATATATATATATAATATATATATATATATATATATATATATATATATAATATATATAATATATATATATATATATATATATATATATATATGTATATATATATATATATATATATATAATATATATATATATATATTATATATATATATATATATATAATATATATATATTATATATATATATATATATAATATATATATAT